>CAAKHF010024275.1:24014-53537 GCA_901007745.1 Hippocampus kuda | reverse complement strand
AAAACGTCTTACTATATATACATGGTCATTTTTTTTTTGGGCTAAAAACGCCTTACTATACATGGTCATTTTTTTTGGGCTAAAAACGCCTTACTATACATGGTCGTTTTTTTTTTGGGCTAAAAACGCCTTACTATACATGGCCGTTTTTTTTTGGGCTAAAAAGGCCTTACTATACATGGTCGTTTTTTTTTGGGCTAAAAACGCCTTACTATACATGGTCGTTTTTTTTTCGGCTAAAAAGGCCTTACTATACATGGTCGTTTTTTTTGGGCTAAAAACGCCTTACTATACATGGTCGTTTTTTTTTCGGCTAAAAACGCCTTACTATACATGGTCGTTTTTTTTCGGCTAAAAACGCCTTACTATACATGGTCGTTTTTTTTCGGCTAAAAACGCCTTACTATACATGGTCGTTTTTTTTGGCTAAAAATGCCTGACTATACATGGTCGTTTTTTGGGGGCAAAAAACAGGCTAAAAACGCCTTACTATACATGGTCGTTTTTTTCGGCTAAAAACGCCTTACTATACATGGTCGTTTTTTTTGGCTAAAAACGCCTTACTATACATGGTCGTTTTTTTTCGGCTAAAAACCCCTTACTATACATGGTCGTTTTTTTTTTCGGCTAAAAACGCCTTACTATACATGGTCGTTTTTTTTGGGCTCAAAACGCCTTACTATACATGGTCGTTTTTTTTCGGCTAAAAACGCCTTACTATACATGGTCGTTTTTTTTTTCGGCTAAAAACGCCTTACTATACATGGTCGTTTTTTTTGGCTAAAAACGCCTTACTATACATGGTCGTTTTTTTCGGCTAAAAATGCCTTACTATACATGGTCGTTTTTTTCGGCTAAAAACGCCTTACTATACATGGTTGTTTTTTTTTGGGTTAAAAACGTCTTACTATACCATGGTCGTTTTTTTCCGGCTAAAAACGTCTAACTATACATGGTCGTTTTTTTCGGCCAAAAACGCCTGACTGTACATGGTTGTTCTTTTTTCGGACAAAAAATGGCTAAAAATGCCTGACTATACATGGTCGTTTTTTGTCGGCTAAAAACACCTTACTATACATGGTCGTTTTTTTCGGCTAAAAACGCCTTACTCTACATGGTTGTTTTTTGGGGCTAAAAACGCCTTTCTATACATGGTCGCTTTTTCCATCTCAAAACGCCCAACTGTACATGGTCGTCTTTTTTGGCTGTAAAAAAAAAAAGCCTGACTATACATGGCGGTTTTGTTGTTTTTTGTTCCAAACACCTTACTATGTATGGTCATTTATTTTGCTGTGAAAAACGCCTTACTATACATGTTCTCTACAGGGGGAAAGGACCAGTCTACCACTGCGTTCAAAAAAATTTCCAAGTTTCTTACTCGAGCTATGCAGTCGCAATAAAAAGTCAGAGGATGTTTACGAAACCTTTTTGTTGTTTATTTTTCACACATTTAGAAAATGAAGCCCACTATACAAATGTCCTCCTGCGCGAGAGAAGCGGCAACATGCAGAAACCTTTGGATATGGCTCTCTGATTGGCTGAAGGCTTGCCATGAGAACAATGAGGCGTTCTTCCTCTTAAAACTCTGCGCCTATTTACAACGTGCGCGGATCGTGGGCGGAGGGGCAATGAGTTCCTTCATGACTGGCGGGAGAGCGCAGAGGTCAGAGTTCAGCCTCCAGTTGGCGCGCAGATGCTCAGCAGATTCGGTGTGGTGTGGCACACACACGCAACATTTCCGACACAGATCATGAGCCACACTTTGTTACTCACAGAAGGAAAAAGAACAAGAACACATAAAAATAAAACTGAGGCCATGTAGGGGGCGTGTGCGTGCCTGCGTCTGTGTGTGTCGGGTTGATCTTGTGGTCTCAAGCCAGGTAGCTGTATGTGTCCTTCTCACCGTCCACCCGCTCCAAATACTCCTTCTCGATCAGGATGTCAATGCATTTCTGTCCACAAGGGGGAGATGGCCGTCAGCGGCTTTCGCATTTACCGCAAGGACGTGACGTGACGGGAAGCCATGCGGGCGCCGGGCACCTTGATGACGGGCACGCGAGGTTTGAAGCGAGACGACAGCTGGTTGAGGACCTCGGCCAGCAGCTGCTGATGCTTCAGCACCTTGCGCATCTTCATGATGCGCACAATGGCCGCCTACGCAGAGACACGGCAACAAATTAACATCGATATGAAACCCCAAGCACAAGCAAAAATCCAAGCACGCACACACACACACAAAGCAATAAAGACTATAGCACTCAAAAATGTACGCACACCCGCAAAGTCACACCCAAAGATCCAAACATGCGCACACGTCAGCATTACAGCAAGATTGAATTGGATGTCAAATGTGATGGATTTCGTTCCCGACCAAGTTGGACAATGGACGCATGCGCGTACGCCTACCTGAATGAGGAGCTTGCGGTCCTCCTCAATGTTCTTGTGCGTCGTCTCTTGCTCTTGTTTCTGCTCAGTCTTCATGGGCACGTTAATGTTGACACGCAACTTTTTACTACACACACAGACACACGCGCGTCAGCAAAGACGGCAGCGGCCGAGCACAGTGTCGGTGGGCGACGCGCTCGGACTTTTTGTATCCCAGGAAGAGTTTGATGACGGTGTCGGGTTTGAAGTCCACCTCGTCCACGTTGGCATTCTCGTCCTCCAGAACCTGATGGAAAGACAGACGCACCTGAGCCCGGCGCGAGGGTGGCCGGAGCGCACGCTCGACTCACCAGCAGTTTGGACTTCAACAAGATCTGTAGCACTTGAATGAGGATCTCCTGAAATGGAGCGGGAAGAGGATTGAAACACATGCAGCATCACATTTTGCTTGGCGATCGAACAAACAATGACACAAATGTTGTCCCCCCCCCTCCCACCCTGTGAACAGCACAACGGAACAAAAGTCTGCGGTCGCACCGTTTTGATCTGCGTGCTGTCGGAGAGCTGCTGCACACTGTAGCTGTCCTCGGTGTTGTACTGCAGCAGGATGGCCATCTGGAAGGTGGAGGCCTGCAGCGTGTACCTAGGCCACAACGGGGCGTCGTGACTTGTCGGGACGGAGGCGGCGGGGGAAACGGAGGACGTACCTGTTTTTGAAGCAATTGGCCACCAGCTCGCCTTTGGACAGGTGATAAAGCCACGTCAACTTCCTGCCGCTGTGTCTGCTGGCGTAGAACGCCGTGAAGCGTTGGTAGCTTCTCTCCAGCTGAACAAACGCACGCGAGCATCGGTCAGGAAGTCGGCGGGCCACTCAACTGACGTGCGTGCGCACGTGTGGTTGTTACCTCAGAGGGGAGCGCAAAGGTACACGACTGCTGGAAAGGCCACGAGCCGGAACTCAGAACCTGAATACTGAAGTCCACTGAAAACAACAACAGCAGCACTTTGTTCCCATCGCAGCTGCAACAACTACTCACAATGATTTTGATCAGTGATTCGATTTGTAACGTGCGACTATTGTCAGATTTCTGACAGACCCGATTGTCTTGTGAAACAATCGAAGATATCAATTTGGACTGCTGTGGCCTGCCGCAGCGGCCACAAATGAAGCGCACGCGATCGAGCGACTGACAATCGAGAGGTTCCGAGTTGGTGAGGTGTTTCTTGAACTGCTCGTTGAGGTCCTTGCTGACGCCGATGTCCTGGAACATCCTCTGAAGTTTGGACGTGTACTCGAAGCCGCACGCTTGCTGCAAAAGCACGAAGACAAACATCGATGAGGGGGCGGAAAAGATGGCCGCCGCGTGCATGCGGGCCGAAAGGTCTCAAGTGCCCGGCAACCTTGAGTTTAGAGATCATGCTGGCCTCGGCGTCGTCGCTGGCGCTGTTCTGGTGGACCAAACGCTTGGCCAGCATCTTGGCGTAAAACTTCTGGAAGACGTCCTTGTCCTCGATGTACTTGAAGACGACCATCTGCAAGACGCGACGGGACCAAAGGCGTCTTTGCAAAGGCGGTCGAGCGCGGCGCGGCGGGCGTGACGGCCTTACCACTTGGTTCAGCGTGTCCTCCAGCTCCGCCTCCTCGGGGTTCTTGGAGCTGAGGACCAAAACAACAACAACAAGGTGGGAAGGAAGCCGAGAAAATGGCAAACAAAAGTCAGCCAATGTCAAGATGAGCGAGAGCGTCAAGAAAAGCCGCGCGTCTGCCCACCTCTTCTTGAGCAGCGAGTCGCAGTATCTGGCGAGCAGCTCGGGCGACTTGCTGGACGACTGCGCCATCCTGGTCACGGCGTTGTTGTTGATGAAGCGGCCGCATGCCTGAGGGGGAGCGAGAAGCGTCACAACGCGCCCGATCCGGCGGAACCGCCGGCCGGCAGGGCCCAGCTGACCTTGTCCAGCGCCGCCACGAAGCCGGCGTCGTTATTGAAGGCCGACATGACCAAGGCGTTGTACTTCTTGTGCACGTCCAGCGTGGTCTGCACGTACACTTTGGGGTCCTGGACACAACAACGCACAGAGCAGAGGCGGCGTGAGCGCGGCGGCCTCCGCGCGGGGCCGACGTGCGCCGTCGTACGTTGAGCGCCGCCTCGCCGCACTTCTCGATGGCGGCCAGGCCCTGGTTGTGGATGTGAGTCTCCAGAAGCTTCTTCAGCTCTCCCAGGCCGTCCGTGATGCGGGACACCAGGTTGTACATGCGGCCCAAGTCTGACGCACACGCGAGAGCCATCGAGTAGATGACAACATATCCTTCCCACCCCCTCGCCGCGGCTTACCTTCGTTCTTGTCAGCATCCAGAAGGTTCTGGAACTCGGTGTGAAAGATCTCCAGGTGCTTCTCGATGAGGACCTGCTCGCACTTCCGGGCCAGCTCGTCCTGCGTGGACTCGTGGAGGTACACCTGCACGCGCCGCTGCTCCTCCAGCAGCCGGGCCTCCGCCTAGCGTCAAAAGGCCACCGTTGACGTCTTTGCCGTCGCCATCAGCGCCGAAGTGCACGCCTACCTTCTTCATGTACTCGGTGACGGGGTTCTGCTGCAGGAACTCGGTGCTCTCGCGCGTGTAGAAGCGTTCCGTGTCGGTCAGGAACTGGCACTCAAAGTATTCCTTGTAGACGGACAGCGTGGGGCCTTTGGCGAAGGCGTCCTCCTCGTTCAGGCCCAGCTCCACTAAGGCGGCGCGCGCACACACACACACACACACACACACGCACACGCACACACACACACACACTTTTCGAACAAACGTGATTTTGTGATCGTGGAGCGTGCGAGTGCTTGAGGGCGCCGCTGTTCCAACCAACCCACCGTAAGACTGGACCACGCCGCTGATGAGGCGAGTGTTGATGGTCTCGCCATTCCTCTCGCGCTCGATGAGCTTCAGCACAGCGTTTGTAACCTGCCGCACAAAAATTCCAGATCCAAATACGGCACATGACAAGCGAGCAGGTCAAGTCAACACCCCCACACCTGTTTATTGAGGGGTCGAAACAAACACTCCCTCCAAGTGACCAGGGCCAGCTGCAAACAAGAACAGAGCAGTGGACGTGGTTAGCGGACGGTTGAGGAAGACGACAAAAAGGAAGTGGAACAAGGGTGGAAAACAAAAGCAAGAAGAGGAATCTTTGACTGCTTCCCTAATGAAGAGATTTTTATCAAGCAGACCATGACATTAAAAAAATCCAAAAAAAGGCCATGAATGATGCGATTGACGTCGCATCATTTCAACGGAGCAGATCAAAATGTGTTTCAGCGGCCGTTTTGTTCTGAGTGACATGGCCCTCAAATAAAATGATTTTTTTCCCCCCCCGAAGCGCACGTCACGGTGGCCAAGTGACAAGAGGGCTCGCCCGACGAGCGAATGGGCAGCGAGGGTCTCGGATTCCAACCCCAGCCACGGAACGGAACGGAACGGCGCTCGCTTCTGACCGAGTAGATCTCGTAGATGCCCTTGCGTCCCTCGTCACACTCCCGTCTGACCCAGTGGCGGTTGAGGTAGGCACAGATCCCGTTGAGGACTTTACTGGAGAAGCGGTAATCCTCCCACTGCTGAGTGTAGAACTTGAGCACGCACTCGTCCATGAGGTCTTCTCCGTCCTGCCGCGCCACACCAGAGACGTGCGTTGTGTTGCGAGCGCTCGCTGTCTTTTTTGGTGAGCCGAGTGTTGAAACGCGGCAGCGGCGGGGACTCACCTTGAGCAGGCTGGTCAGGTAGTTCTTTAAGAACTCCTTGAGCCTCTTGTAAAGCTCCAGTCCCACAAATTGGGCTCCGCCCGGAGTGCTGGACTTTTTGGAGGGCTTGCTGGGGGGCACCGAGCCCCTGCCCTGGCTGGACTGGTGCACGCTGGTGCAGTAGTTGTACACGTGCCTGACGGGAGGCGTTAAGGCAACAATGCGGGCGCATGTGTGGCATTATCTTGTCACTCAGCATGAGGAGGAGGAGGGCAGACTGACAGAGAAAGCGAGAGCATGAGCCAGAGAATAAGAGAGGGTATGAGAGAGAGAGAGAGAAAGAGATGGGTTGCGGATACGTGTAGAGTTCCATGTATCTGGACTTGGCCATGCTCTGCCTGGTGTAGACCTGCTGGATGCCGGCCCGCAGGTCGTCCCAGATCTGGTCCAGGCCGATCGGCTTGAGGCCGTGCGGGTTCTGGGTCCGGTTGGACGACATGGCGGCAGCGGGGGCCGAGGCTTCCCTGGCGCTGCTGCGGGGCGGCGGGGCCGTTCTACGGCGAGAATGCGGGCGGAGCGGCGCGCGGCTCTCAGAGTGCGCGCTCCATGGGGGGGGCGGCGTTGGCGACGGGGTGGGGCAGGGCTGCGCTCCCGCTGTGCACGGGCAGGTGGCGCTGTGTGGCGCTCCTACACCGCAGAGCTTCGGCGCTCGTCACCAGCACACCTGGGGAGAGAAACGGTCAACTGTTGGGACTTTGGGAGGCTGATGTCCATTCGGATATTCGGCAGAATTCCATTGCGAGAGGCTATTTTTTGGCCATTTAAGTCCAAAAATATCTATTGAATAAAACAACTATTTTTGGATGCCATAGCATAAAAGCTTCAGTAATAAGCTTTTGACCGTGTGTTGTCATTTATAGCTATGGCCTTTTCGGAAAACACAGCAACTCAGCAAAGAAGCGCCATTGAACATGTTTCAACACATACAAAACAAAAAAAAAAATGATAAAAGATTTCCCTCACAAAAAACATCAGGAAAAGGCCATTTTTAAAAGTGGGAATTCACAAAAGAATTCCGAGGAATTTAAAAAAAAAAACATCTTAATGGATCAATTGTTGTCCCGGTGTGACCTAAGAGCGCAGGAGTTACGCGATGGGCTTCACTATTTGCCGTCACGCAGCTAATTCCAGATTAGTCCACTAAACGCCGCGTCAACACCACTTCCGTTTGGCACTCCGCAATCTTCCTCAATCTCTCAAGAACGTGCATGTGAGCCAGCGTCTACGAGAAGACAGGACGGAGAAGCTGCAGCCGTTACCATGACAACAGTGAAGGATTCCCCCGCTATCATTGAAAATTGACGGTGAAGAGACAA
Source organism: Hippocampus kuda (assembly GCA_901007745.1). Taxonomy (NCBI): domain Eukaryota; kingdom Metazoa; phylum Chordata; class Actinopteri; order Syngnathiformes; family Syngnathidae; genus Hippocampus; species Hippocampus kuda. The sequence continues at coordinate 46,050 of CAAKHF010024275.1, read as the reverse complement.
AAAGACTCTTTTTAATTAGTTGGACCCCTCCCGAACATGTTCAACTAATTAAAAGAACTTGTTTTGGAGAATTCCTTCGCACCCATTCTCACTCGCTGACAAGATATGGGAGACTACTGAATTACATCATCTGGAGGAAAAGCAGATGACTCTCTTACTTGCTTTTTTCCCCGAAAAGAATCCGAGCGTGCTTGCTTCAATCTGTTTAATAGTCACTCCTTGCTGAAGTTTACTGTAAAGGGACACGTAAAATAACAGACAATTAAGCATTCTATATTTTAAAATCAAAACAATCAACCAAACCATTTTTATCATATCACCCAGAACAATTATAGTACTGGACTTAATTTGGAGAGGATGATGCTTCTTAAAAAAAAGTTTGAAACTTGAATGAACAGAATATGCTTCCAATCTCTGAATGTTTGAGGCGAAGCGTTGTCGCTCTTGGATCAGACGCTGCCATCACTGCCACACCAAATCCAGAAATAAATAGCAACCAGAAAAATCATCTCCGCCTTACGGCGTGACACGAAACACCAGTTCAACACCTGACCGTGTAGATCTGCGTTGAGCCATCGAAAATCGACCACTTTCGCTCAACGATTCTGTCAGCGTTTCGTGTGAAAACATGAGAACGCGAAAGTCGATCCAAATCGGAGCAAGTAAGCGAACCAGTGGCTTGGAGGAGATCGTGGTCTCGTAGGTGCCCTGTCACGATCGCCGAGTTTTCTTTCCCTCACGTCTGGCAGGTGGCTCGTTCATCGGCTACCATGTCAAACAATCCACGGCGAAAACGTAACGTGCCATCGGAGAGTTTTCCCCAGTCGGAACCTACTACGCCATCGTGCTAGCCGCTTAGCTCGTGGGCTAGCTCCATTAGCCTCGTTAGCTTCGGACGAGCTGCCTTCGAGGATGCGATTCGAGTAAAAGCGGCATCACGACTCGTGCTGGCTCGGCCCTGTCAACACCTTCGATACCGCTTGGTGAATTTTGGTGCTCCGAAGCTGGTCGTCTAGCTTGCTTGTGTTAGGGTTTAAAATGGCAGCCAGCCCCTCAATAATGAGTCAGGAAAACACACCGCTAGTCGTTAGCATTAGCCGGCTAGCTCAGAGGTTGCGGAATTGTCACAAGGAGGTAGCCAAAATAAAGGACAGAAACAGAAAAAAAATACTCCAAAATGCGTCCTTACCATCTTTCTAGGCCGTGGCGCTCGGTGTGTAATCGTGGCTTGTGGCGGTCGTGTCCTCTCACTACAGCTCCTACTGTCGCTGCCGCTACTAACCAGCCGCTAATGCTGCGAAGTGCTAACTCGCTCTGCTTCGCACAAAGATCAGCTCAGCAAGCGCCGATTCATGCTGCCTTCGGGGACGCTCAGAAATACGGCAGACGCTAACGCAAGTGAAAGCATGCCTAACAGTTCACCCCTCGGTAAACATTGATTTCATAGCAGTCAATAATATTCCGCCATTTTCACCGTTCTACTCTTGCCACACCTGCCCACAGACTGAAAACATCCCAATGGAATCCCCCAAAGATCCAATTGCCCGACAATAAAAACATTCAAGTGAAGAGAAGCGAGACGTTCGAGCATAAAAATTGGCCCGTTGCAGCTTGAAGTCTCACATTCTCACTTTTCAGCAATTATATTTGAGTGCAGCTTCACCTCTTCAGCATTCACACGCATTTTCAACACAAATTGCATTATCTGGTTTGTCGTGCATTTGAACAAAATATGAACAAGGACACTCAAAATACTTATTAAAAACTGGTGTTTTATGATTTTCATTTGCAGTGAATTCTATTCCACCAACGACGCCCTGTGAAATGTCTTCTTTTTAAATACCTTCCTCTCCATTTCGTGAAGAGAAGCACTGATTGTTCGGAGGAGTCGATGAACGCAGCGCCTACGTCACAGGATGGCATTGCGATGGGACTACAACAATGGCCGCCATCGCCTGAATGAGTTTTCAAGCATGCGCGTCGGACACGACACGTGACGTACACGGAAAAACTTATTCGTACACAGATTCGCGTTTGCGAAATGTAAACCCGAACCCTGCGAGACACGATTCACCATACTGAGATCATTAATATACGCTGAATGGTCGATGCCATCAGTGAAGTTTGTTCTTTGAGAGGCTCTCCGAACCCTGTACAGGGATCCTGGCGCAAAACACGCATTTACGTGTTGCCAGCCAAAATCTAACGCAATTTGTCAGTATCTGGCAACGTCGTGACCCAGAATGACTTCTTCCTAACGCAGACGCGATTCTCACACGTTATCGCAAATTGATAAACGGAGACAGACTGCGAGTGGCAGAAAATCTGATTGTGTACTTTTCGAGACCACAAGTGTCACAAGACCAAGTTGGGGAGGGGAAAAATAAACATTTATATTGCAATAACAACACTGGATTGTGGGTGTATGGGATGGAAGCGGCTGAGAAAAATATCAAGAAAAAAAGTTGTGGTCCAAGCTCAGGCATTGAGAATGTCCAGGAACCATCCACGGTGTCAGCGATGCAGTTGCAAATGGGGGACAGGAAAAGTGATGCTGGCAACATGACAACAGAGCCTTCACTTGAGAAGGTTCTCTTCGAATGAACTGCTGCATCATGGGAACTTGAACAGCTGTCACCCGTGTTGGATGGTTGGCCGGTGCAAAAGCAGAACATGGAGGCGTCAAATGTTATACAGTACAGGTTTCCAATACCAATACAACTGGTTAGTTAGTAAGAGCTGAAGATGGGTGTTTACTGTTATTATAATTAAAACACTCTGGCAGCGAGTCATTGACACACACGCATCTGTAACAGAAGAAGCAAATATACATCATAGTGTGAAAGTGTTATTTTGTTGCTGTGTGAGACGCAGGGACATGCAGCCGAAGGTGCTGGGACGACGTGAGTTGGCGCCAGAGCGCAGTATTTGCCAAAGTTTTTCAATGAAATGAAGACCCTGTTTTCTCATGTGGTGTCATCAACACGTCTCCAGTAGAAATGAACAAATCCCGTCCAGTGAGAACACGCACGTCATCAGGCCGCCTTGATGACGTCACAGCACTTTCTGCTTCCTCTTGTCTTGGCCTGCATCATTTCCTTCTGCTGCTTCAGTCGGACTTCCTCCAGACTCAAACAGCCCCCTTTGAAAAAACACACAGACACACCCACACGTTGACACTTTGTTTTGAGCATTTCTAGGATCTGTACTGGATATTCTAAACAGGCTGTTGCCCAAAGTGTAAGAAAGGAGGCGGGGTGTGCTTGTGCCTCACCGACGCTGCTGGGCTGGATGTTGACGTAGGCCATGGCTCTGCTCAGTCTCAACTCCTCCAGAGCCGCTAGCTCTGCCTCCGCCTCTGCTCAGCCAATCGCACCAGGATGGATGTAAACAATTACAAATTGCTTTAATTGCACACAGGTGGATTTACGCAGAATAAATATACCACAAATTCGTGAATCACTCGATGCTCCGGTATACACTGCTGTCTTCAATCTTTTTTTACAGTTCCGAGTGGACAAGTCATTAATGTCAATGTGGGGACTCACTTTTCTGGATATCTCTTCTCTTCTTGGGGTTCGGGGGGATGACAGTGAAGGCTTTGTGGCTGCAAGGGGAAAAAAAAAAGGGCAAATATAAACAAGACGACAAAGTGAGGAGTCATGCCAGGATGCGACATCACGTGAAGAAGTCAGCAGCTTGATCCAGATTATAGTCTCGTGCGCTCCAAGTCAAAGCTCACATGAGCAGCCGCTTGCACGCAGCTACAGATGGCACGTGACCACACGTGGACATGCAGGTACACTGAAGGCTTTAATGTGACGACATGCACACAGGATGATTTGCATTTGTGGTTTTCGCTTGTCCACTGGATGGGTCGCCTTTGGGCGGGCTCAAACCTATCCCATCTGACTGCAGGTCACACCCTGGACTGGTCACCGGTGAATCACAGGACACATCAAGACAAACAAACATTCAAATGAATAGCACAATTTAGAGAATATTCTCAAATGAACCAACCCAGCATGCACTTTGGGAGGGCGGTCAGAAACCAGAGTGGTGCTGCGTCGGCAAACATGCAAACTCCACACAGGAATGCCGCAGTCCTGATTTGGCCTAAAAAAGCTGATGTTCTCTTCTTTGAGCACATCAAGAAGATGAGCGTTAAATTGACCTTGTGGTTCATCAAGAGCAGGTAGACAAGCTTCATTGGGCGCCATCTCACCTGTGAATTGCCAGTTTCCGGATGTTCGTGCGCCCCCGCCATCCTGGACACTCGCCGTCCTCCCACCACTTTGCATCCCAGGCGGTGTCTTGCTTAGCTGGAGCCCGGTCACGTCCACCTCGGGCCACAGTAGATCTGGACCTGCTGGGGTGCGCGCAGCCTGTCTGGGAGTGACCCCGGTTCTGCACCGGTCTGGGGCAGCTTGCCGCTCGCTTTTGGCACACTGGGCCCACTTGGGGCTTGACAGGTTTGGTCCTCTCCTCTGCCACTTTGTGCTTGGTCATCTTTGTCGAAGGCATCTTCGAAGGCTCTAGTCTACAAATGTCACCTCCTCTGATGCGGACAACTTCTGCTCCAATGTAGTCACTTAAGTCTGTGTTTCTCGAGTGCCCCGGTTGCTATGGAGCTGCAATCACATAAGTTCTGATTGATTGAGCACAATATCCGGTTGAAACCTTCACAATAAAAAGAGTTTGTTTGAGTGTGGCGATTTGCGGCTGGAGCTCAATTCATCGATTGCAGCCACCAGTCACTCTCCATGAGGTGGTTTTGTTACCGCACGAGCAGGAGGACCGATTCGTGAACGTGACGTCACACCAGCTCCTTTTTTCCCTTCCTCGCCTAATGTTGGAAGACAAACATTTGGTCGCGGGTATCACGTTGTTTAAGTCGTGAGCTTGACGGAAGTGAGTGTCGTCGCATTTAAATAGTCGTTGTCAAGTCCAATTTGTGTCACGATAGTCTCGTGACCGGTGCCGGTCGAGGCAATCGCCGTGTCAGTCGTCACCAAGTGAACACTTTACGTGTGTTTCAGATAGTTTTCTACCTTCCAGAAAACACCCCGTTCTTAGGATTATTGTCGTTTCAATAAAACAATAAATGTACTGTGACTGCGTGCAAATGTAACCGTCAATTGAACTGTAAATGTGATAATATGACATTAGCAAGAGGACAAAATCAAAAGTCATGGTCATCTGCTGTCCCAAAAAAATAAACTAACTTCCAGTATCAAACTATTGCGCGATTTTAAAACGATTTTTTTTCGGTTTGTTTTTAATTCTAAGCAGTCATCCAGCGCTGTGCGTGGTGCTGTCTCGCTTTAGTGGGACGGACACGAGTGTGTCGTCAGTGGAGCGAAAGCGGGCTGACGAGCTGGCGTCAAGCTCGTAGCCGCCTGAAGTGGGCTTGGGCCGGCTACCTTTCCGTCGCGAACATGGAAACAGAATGGCTGACAGACCGGCCACAAGGAAACAAAACACGACAAATCAACTTTGCCTGCGAGCTAACAGATGCCAGACACGCATAAGCAAGCGTGCGTGTTATAGACCTGAGATGTACATAGATCCCATTTTAAGTGGGGCAGCCCGTTGCTTTGAAACGGCAGCGCGTCCACCATATTGAATGTGTCAATTCTGACCTTAAACTAACGCAAGTTAATGGACTGAACCTCAGAAAGCGGCAAGACTACACAGTTAATGGGTCTCTCCGACAAACTGCACACATATCTATTTGAGAAACAACATACGAAACTTTTGATTTGATACCTTCTAAATGATTATTCTGACACCTTGCTACCTTGACGTTCCTAGGGTACAACTTTTACAAGTTACAAACTGTTTTGCAAGTTGCTGTTTTTATGGGAGCAGGTTGGGGGGTGTGAGGATTTACAGGCAAGCGGTGTTGGACCAGTCAAGTCGTTGAAGAGACAATAACTTCTGGCCTCTCCGGTCGTGAGCTCTTTGGGAAGGAATGATGATTCTTGGAAAAAAGTACAATACACTGTTGTAGCGTTTTGATCTCTGGCTTGTCCAAACGTACACTTGTACTTACACACTTGATGCACTTTATAAAACAAAATATTTCTTTACATTCACTTCTATTATTTTATAATGCGTTTCTGCAATACAATGCTATTTTTCATTGGCGTCCTGCTGTGGACAAGACCGGAAATGGTAAAAAGTTGTTGAAGAGAGCAAACAATTTATCGCCAGTGAAAATGAGATGCAATGTGACCATTTTTAATATATATTTTTTTAACCACTGTGCTACTGGTAGAAAAAAAAGCTTCGTCTGGAGACCTAGAACTTTGCCCCTTTTATTCACTGTGACATCTATATTTGAATGTCAGAATCTGTGTGATTTGGTTCAATGTGCATCACAAAAAGTGACAGTTAAATTTTCCTTTAAAGGGATTATGAACAGTGCATCTCCAATTGTAACATTTAATAGAAATGTGTTTACTCGTGTAATGTAAAATTAAAAAAACATTTTTGGGGGGTGGGAACAGATAAATGGCATTTCCTTTTTAATTTGGGAGAATTTCTACGTGCTTGATCACGGCACGAACTAAACATGTAATAACGTCAATATAGCACTTTGCACATTCAATATGGCGGCGATGTTTCCGTCCGATTCCGGGCCAAGGCGGGGCCTAAGTCTATCTATTTGAAGTCTCGGCCGAGTGTGGCTGTGACGAGGAAGTCACCGCTGACAGCGACGAGACTGCACTAGTACATTCGTTCAGCCTCGACTAGTAGCCTCGACTAGTCCGCTCGGATGGTGGGCTGAGCCAGCCACAGTCTCATCTCTCTCTTTTGCTGGCTGTCTTGCTGACACTGCTCGCCCGTTGTCGTGGTGACAATGTTCCGTGGGGCGGATGGAGCAGCGGATGAACCGGGCCGAAACGCTACGCTGACGCCAGGAGGCAAGAACCCGCCGAACCGAGCCAGCTGACACTTGCTTAGCATCACTCGTGTTGTTAGCTGAGGCCTGACTGCTTTCGTTTTTTTTTTTCTTTTTTTGGGGGGCGCCCACTGTCAGTGTGAATCCACATGACAAGAGTGCACGGCGCTAATGCTCATCATTTTTGATACGATAAGAATGACAATGTGCTAACATGTGGATGTCGTGCGTGGCCGCGCACCTGCTTGCGTGGCGACGACGCCCAATGAGCAGAATGAATTATCTTCCCATGACAAGATCTATTGAGCCAAAGCACATATTTGACATGAGAAAAAATGTCACGGCACAACACCGAAAAAGCGACTACACTGGTCTATTATCGACACTGCCATCTACTGGAAGAGCATTTAATTGCCTGTCACTACACGTCGCTGGCAATGATAACCAGACACGTTTGAACATACAGTATTCTCAATTGAATTGTTTGCGATAAATACAATTTTTTAAATGAGAGTGATGGGGGTAAATGAACAAACACGTTTAAATGAACCAATTTAAGTAAAATTGAATGTTAAAATCGACGAATTCTACAAGTACTTAAAGACTGCTGAAAATGTAAAAGCTTGGTGAACTGGGCTTTGCCGTCGAAACGTCCTCGCTATTTTAAGGCTAACACTTGATGGAAAACGGCATTGACAGATGAGCATTAGACTGCGGAACCCTTTGAGCAAAAGCTATTTGAACAGAAATGCTGGAGCAACACATGAAGCCATACAATATTGCAATACTTCCAGGCATATTTTTTCCTGGGCAAAAACAACAACTACAAAACAAGAAGCGAGTAATATCGCAGCTGCCCGAATCCCAGAGCAGTGGTAACACATACTCGATCACGTCTGTATGACTGTATTACACTGCCTCCTGGTGGTCAAAGCAGAAACACTGTAATGAGTATCTTTATTGAATTGAAGCGTGATGATGCACTGTTGAATTTCTTACATTCAATTTCATCATAGTGTGACTCTTTGTTATATCAAGTCAAATATTTAGCGTGCTATTCTCCTTATTCAAAAACACCCAGTACTTGTACTCAGTCACTCAGTACTTGATCGTAATTGCATGTTTATCTTTAGGCCGCTAAAGCTGTGCAGGATGGACAAGGAGGCAGTTGGTTCGAGTACATCAGAACGTGGACTGACCTCCTCTGACACATCCTCTTCCCCGGGTGCGCCGGCGCCGCCCCGCCTCACCCCCAACCCCATGCTGCTGCTGGACTCGCCGGTTCCCCTGCAGACGCCAGTCACCTCCTCCCCGCCACCACCGCTCACCCCAGCGCCCTCCCTCTCCGCACCCAAAATGGTGGCGGCAGCGGCTCGGACTTCCTCTCCTCACATCCTGGTCCCCGTGCCCCCCAAACTGATCACCACGGCGAGCCCTGCCCTTCGCACATATCCTCGCCCCATCCTTCCCTGCGCCTCCAAAACCACCCCGCATACCTCGTCGTCTTCTGCAGAAGACGCCGCTTCTTCTGCTTCCTCATCAATGGCCACCTTGTCACCCAAGACGTCCAGCACGCTGACCAATGGGAGCGCAAGGAGCGTTCCCACACCCATCTGCAACACCATCACGCCCTTCCACACACCCGCCAGTCCACCTGGAAGACAGGTAGCACAACGCTCTCCCCTGCAGGAACATGGCAGTATTACACCCTGGAGATGCTGGCTTGTACTATTTATTAGTTAGCTTGGTAACCATAGAAGCAAAGACAGCGTTTATTGTTCTGGTCAATCCCTGTAGTAGCGTCAGCATGTTAAACTCATTTGACAAACATTTATACAAAGCTAACAGTAACCCTGTGGCTGTGTGCAGGCGGCACTGCCTCACCCGACGAGCTCGCTGGGCCCCCCTGCTGCCAGGCACAGGACTTCCCAGCAGGCTTTGCTCCTGGGAAAAGGTCTCAAAGGCCCCGGACAAGAGCAGGTGCTGCTCAGAGCTCAGATGGTAAACACACACACACACACACTCACACACACACACACACACACACACACACACACACACACACACACGCACGTCGACAGGGATGTTGCCGCGTCCATGGTGACAGTGTAGGAAGCCTCTGGGAGGTTTCTAGTTATCGTCTGTCAACACACAGTTGTGTATAATGTGCAGTGCTATCGTGACTTACGAGCACCACAATAAATACACGAACTAAGGTCAAGTGAATTAACTCGTGCAACGAGGATGTGTAATCAACCGAAAGGCCCTCCGGCACAAAAAAAAAAAATCAAGACGTGCCAGTTTTCATGCCAAGGGGACATTTCTTCGAAAATAGAAGTGCAACATGCTCAATGTACTTTTTCATTTTCATTTGGCGAGGTGCGCTCTTTAAAATGTTGGAATCTGTGCTTTTGCTAATTAAAGTTTAGGAAAGGCTGTATTAGTTAAGGTGAGGGAAGTGGTTGTCTTCTTGTGCTTGCAGTTGATTCTCACATCTGCTATGCGGGCTGGCCCTTCCTCCTCTTCCCCCCCCTCCGCCCAGGTGAGCAACGCGGGCACGGCAAGCGGCGGCCGCGTGGCCTCGTCTTGTCCTCTGTCTGTTTGTGGCACGCAACTCCAGAGCAGGACACCGAGGCCGCCGCTGCCCGCCGCCCTGGCCGCGCCCCCCTCCCTGCGTCTGAAGCCCCCTGCCTCGGCCCCACCTCCGCTCTCTCGCCCGCAGACGGCACTCTTCCCTCTTCTGAGGCCGCGCCCCCCGTCCGCGCCCGGCCGACACCTGGCAGTGCCGCCTCCGAGTAAGCCAGGCTTTGTTCTGTTCAGTTGGGACCGACAAGTGCAAAATGATCGATCGCTTCATTCGGAACATGTCAAGCAAAAAAAATAAATAAAAAAGCTCATGAAAAAGTATCTTCGAACATCCCTAAATGATGAAACGGGGATGCTTTGGATAGTTGTCAGAAAGTGCTCATGTTGTCAGCTTATGCTCATCTTTTCTGTCTTTCCTTGGTCCAAAGCGCTCTACTCACCGGTCCGAGCCGTCCCCCTGCGGCCCAAACTTCAGTCCGCGCAAGCACCGTCGCCACGCCTTCCTTCTGCTCTCCAGACGCCGCCGGCCAGCCGGCTCCAGACAGGGGTCAGCATCCTCCCCGCAACCGCCCCTCTGCCCGCCGCGTCGTCCTCGGAGACGGCGCCATCCGCATCCCGGCGACTACAAATCATCGCTCTCTCCTCGGCTTGGTCACCGCCGCCTTTCTCCCAAAACGCGCGGCCGACTTTGAGCAGACGGGAAGCTCTTCCGCCCTCTCAAATCGCCGCTTCGCCTCCCCGTCAGAAGGAGAGCGACGCTCTCCCGGGAGGCCTCCAAGTGGCTGAAAATGACCAAAGAAAGGAAGCTGAGGAGGAATCAAACGCGGCGGAGGCGGAGAAGGATGCCGACCTCCTGCAGCGAGGCCAAATGGATGTGACGGAGGAAGGTCACGGCGGCGCAACGGCGCACGGCGACCGGGAACACCCCATGGAGCTCCAAGAGGAAGGGGACAGTCAGCCACAAACACTCAAAGAGGAAAAAAAAGCAAAATCGTACGTCAGAGAGACATTACTTCCAGAAGAACTTCCCGTCCGGCATCTGGAAGCGCTTCCTGTCTCACATCCGCCTCCAGAGCCTGGCGTGAACGCCATCAGACTACCGGAGCTTCCTGGAGACAAGGCGAACAAGGAGGAACTCTGTGATGACATCACTGACGATAAAAACGACAACATCAATGAGAACGTGTCCGCGCACTCCGACAACCACTCAGGTAACACTTCCAGTGTATGTTGTCCTGTTTAGTGCACGTGTGTCCTTGATGTGATGATGCAAAGTGTAGAGCGAAAAACGAACGTTCACTTTGCAGCGCCATATTGATGTTGTGTAGTGTCCTTGTCATGAGGTGACCTGTGTTTGCGTTGTTGTTGTTTCAGCGTTGTCCAGCCTGTCGTCGCAGTCTCCGCCGTCGTCCCCGACGACCGATCCCGCCTCTCACGCCGCCGCCCAGCCGCTCAACCTCAGCCAATCGCATCGGGCCGTGGGCGACGGGAGTCGGGGGGCGGGCCAAACCCCGACGGAAGCGGAACCGCCTCTCGACCAGTCGGAAAACGAGGTCGAGGGCCGAGCGGCGGACGGGCCGTGGGAGTCGAGGGCGTGGCCTGAAGGCAGGGACGTCTTGACGCACGTGGTCGAAGGCTTCGTCATACAGGAAGGACTGCAACCCTTTCCTGTATGCACACATGGAAAGACACACACACACACACACACACGATTGTAACACACGGCTGCGTGAAAAATCAAGTGATGTTCTGTCACCATTGAGTTGACACGTCTTTTGTTGTTGGTATTTTGCAACAATCTCCCGTTTGCGTCGTTTCAGGTGAACCGCTCGTCGCTGCTTTTGCTTCCTACGCCGCCGCAGGCGCAGAAAGTCAACGGGAGCGACGGCCAAGCGCCCGTCACGGTAACCGAGGAATCGACGGAACGCTGGGAACATTCGACAGACTCGCAAGACGAGGACGGCAAAGACGCACAACAACACGCAACGCGTACGAGATTCTTTAGCTGCCTTGGCAGTTAATGTTAAAAAAAATAACAATACATCCGAAAATGGTAGAAAAATCACAGAAATATTCCCCTCGGTGTGGAGGAGGCCACTATGTAGCTTACCTCCTCTTCTTCTTCTTGTGTTCAATTCATGTTGTCCTCTTGACTTGTGCTGCGTCTCTGCGTTTCAGGCGCTTCCCATTGCGAGCGCGCCGTCCTCCACTGCCAGTTCTGTGGCAAGAGAGGCCACGCCCACAACTTCATGCGCTCCAAACGCTTCTGCTCCACTTCCTGCGCTCGTGGGTGAGACAAATAGCTTCTCGAGTCGTTACTCGCTTTCCGTCGTCGTCCTCGGCTGCGACGGCATCATTGTCGGCGTTGACAAAACTGGGCTGTGAAGGCGCAACATCCGAGTTTTGATTTTGTTGGCCACAAAAGTTGTCGCGATGAAGTCGTCTCTTGCCGTCGTCACCGGCAGGTTCAACGTTCGCCTGACGAAGCGCCTGCGAGCGCTGAGCGCCGGCAGCCGCGCGGAGAAGCCGCCCCGGCCGGTCCTCAACAGGGCGCAGTCCGTCCCGGGGAAACCGATCCTGCTCAGACTGGTGAGAAAAACGCAACGCCACACTTTGGATTTGTTGGTGCCTTTGAAGCATCTTTGTATGTCGGCCTCACACTTTGGAGCTTCTGGACTCGAGTGTGTCGTCTCATGGCTCATGTCGCCAGTCCAGGTTGTAGCCCAACATTTAAACATTCATCTTTAGTTGTAGTATCCCAGATGTCCTCACAGTCAACTTGTAAACACAACTTTTTGATGTCTCCGCAGCCTCGCGATCTATGGAGCGCCGGACGCAGAGACAAGGACACCAAGGAGGACAAGAAGGTCGTGGCGACGGAGGAGGAAGAGGAGGAGGAGGACATGGAGGCAGCCGGTGAGGAGGAAGACCAGGACGACGAAGGGGCGGAGGAACCAGCGGTTGCCGTGACAACAAGGATGGAGAGTCCGGCGTCAGAGAAAGCGAGGACGTCGATGCCATCGGCCGTGGCGACGGTCACCGCGTCCACGCCCACGAGCACCTTTAAGCCCGAGCCCTCGCAGTGGACCGTCGAGGATGTCACGGCCTTCATACACACACTGCCTGGTAAGCGCTCCCCTCTCACACGCACACACACAGACACACACTTACGTGCATTTGTGCGCGTTTTAGGCTGCGGAGAGGTTTCGGCGGCTTTCCGTCTTCAGGAGATCGACGGCCAAGCGTTGCTTCTGCTGACTGAAGAACATCTGATGGGCAGCATGAATATCAAACTGGGACCCGCGCTCAAGATCTGCGCGCACATCAACGCGCTCAAGAACCCGTAAGGACCGCCACCGCCGCGGCCTGGAGGGCGCGTGTAGCACGAGGCACATCAATCTGAAGGCGAATAATAATGGGAGTCATTTTGTGTATAAGCTGCTGAAGACTTGAAGGATTTTCAACATTTAATATATCAAATTTGTCTATTTAGTTTTTTTAGAATGTGTAGTCCAAGACAAATCTATGCCGTAGCTCACATAACCACTGTGTACGTGTGTGTGTGTGTGTGTGTGTGTAAAAATATGACAAAAACCTAAATAATGAAAGGTGACCTTTGTACGTGATTGCTGAAAATGTGATGTTTTATATTCCCCACCAACAGAAAACAAACCTGCACTCCTAAACTGTCACATTTTTATGATATACTGCTTGGAAATATTTAATAAAAGCAATTCATCTTACCTTTGCTGGAGTCTTTATTGTTTCCAATGCAATTGTCAGCTCATACGATTCCATGCCATGCAAGTTTTACCTGCAGTCAAATCCAACATGCAACGCAATCGGACAAACGCTGGACCGGTGGCCATTCGATGCCAGCTTTTGGCAAGATGATGACATCACAGAACGACATGCAAACTTCCCCATGGGCCATTTTAATAGTCATGTGTGTTGTCCTGAAAAACCACAAGCAAAGGACTTTTTAAAAAATATATTTTGTGCAATATGTGACCAGCCCAACACATGAACAAGGACATATTTTCGACTTCGTTCTTGCTTATGATCTACCTGTGTCAAACTTGGAAGTCTTGGACAATGTGATTTTCTAATGCATTTGTCCCGCGCGCAGGCGGGTGATATACGAGGAGTCCAATTTCCGCAGCCGCGTGTTTGTGCTGGATCGCGGCTAATGCTGCGGCCCCGACGAGTGGCAGGTACAAAACTCCAACATCCAGTCCATCCGACGAGTGGTCAACTACTTCTGAAGATTTTTTTTTTCCCCATGTCAACCATGTCCAGACGACCGAGCTATCGGACGCACTTGCCAGGGGGGACGTTTGCCAAAATAAAAGTCTGACATTGTTTCCAGACCAATGTGTCCTCCGACGTCACTTCCTGTTGCACACGTGGTACAAAATCAAGCTCCTCAAAGTCCATCCGTCCATATGCTTCTCATCATCGGGCCCATTTTGGGGGGACGCCCTTGATCAGCCCTCGTTGCCAGTCAGTCAAAGGTCACACAAAGACAAACAGCCCTTCCCACCTTCAGCGAAGCAACGCGTTTTTTTGGCACAATTTGAACCCAGAACCTGAGAAGTGCGAGGCAGTCGCGCCGACCGCTCGTCCAGTCAGTGTGCGAGGGATCGCAGGTGCGTCTTGATGGTGTTGATGAGCTGCAGCTCTTCCTCCAGCGTCAGGTCCAAGTAGTCGTCCTCGTGATGCGGGATGTCCTCCAGAACCTCGTTCACGAGCTCGCTGTCTTCTGGCGGCCCACACACATTTCCATCTCATTTTAGCATAGCTTTCTTGTTTCAATGGCAAAAATTAAAGGTTCATATTGAATCGCGATAAATATGTGATCAAGTGGTGATGCGGTCTTCTGGTGGTTGACGACAATAAATAAACTTTGTCGGCATAACATCTCCGCCCCGGCGCTTGGCCAATATTTGGGCCCACGAAGCTACTGCATTTGATGGCGGTGCCAAGGGTCATTACCGCGTGTTGCTTTGGGGTCTATAACATTAGCCGAGCAAGAGGAAACATGAAATTGTCAAATGAAAAGTTAGCAACATTGGTTTGAAGCATCCGTTTCCCAAATCCTAAAAATTCCGAAGCGGATGAGAGGCATTCAGTTTTCAGGTCAACACGTTTACGACAATGTGTCACAACCAAGATGGCGAAGACCTACCCGTGGAGCTGGACGAGGTGCTAGGCTCCTCCTCCGAGGGGGGCGTGGCGGCCGAGGGGACGGCTCCCCGGTTGTCCATTAGTAGCTCGGTGGCCAACTGGACGTCGCCGCCGGTCAAGGCCAGCGCCGCCTCGGACGGCGACCGCTCAAAGCCCAAATATAACAACTGCACAAACAAACGGATGACATATGAAACTATGAATGTGCTCATGGGAAAAGCCAAAATTCACAACGTGCGCTGTTTATATGCATGCACGATAAAGGACAAGCAACGACATCAAGACACGCAATTGACTGGTCGCCAAAAGTTGATGGAACTGAACGCAATGGACAGCAGGAGGGTGAGAGAAACCTGCTGGAGCTTCTCATCGGTGTTCCAGTCGGACGTGGCGAGCGTCTGGCTGGCGTCCAGCAGGATCTGAAAGCGAGCGGCAAAAGAAGGTGAACGCCTCGTGGTCCCGTCCTGCGGCGACTTGCGAGGCGAGCGCGCTGACTTGGAAGGCTTGGTCCACGTTGCCGTCGGCCCGCTCGAGTGCAGTGGCGGCGTCCCGAGCGGCGTAGCCCGCCTCAGTCAGGATTGCCAAGCGAGCCTTGGTCTGCTGCCGCTTGCGACGCTCCCGTTGCCTTAGCTCCTCCCGCTCCTGATCGCCGCGGCAACAGCACATGAATGAGACGTTCGGAAGAAGTCACAGTCGTACCTCAAAAATGTTTTTCATGTATGCACTTCAAGTCATATGGGGCCTTTCCTCAGCCTTTGCCAAGCAAGTCCGGGTCCTACATGTTGTGGACTTGGATTAAGAGACGAGCGGCGGCAGCGGGGCTGCACGTTACCTGTCTCTGGTTGCTGATGAGCATGGCGGCCTCGTGCACGTCGCCATGACACGCTCGCAGACCCAGTCGGGCTTCTCGCTCGCTGAAGCCCAGCACCATCAGCTGAGTCATTTTGTCCGTGTCGGGACACAAGCGCGTGTACAGCGACTCCACCTGATGCAAACGCAGGACGGTCACCGGGTGTCCATCTTGCAAATGGCGAACTGAGCCAACTGGACACTTGTTGGGGAGGCACAGTGAAAAACTGGACAGCGAGCGCTTCCTACTTGGTCGAGTTGCTGCTGGGCTTGATGGTCGTTGCCGTCCACGAAGGCCAGCAGGCTCTGGAGGAGGTGCAGGCGCAGGAACAGCACCTCCTCACGCCCCGTGTTGCCCTGCACGCACGCACGAGATCATTCCCAACAGGAATACCAAAAGGATTTCCACTGAAATTGCCGTGTGCGTGTGTGTGTGTATGTTCGTGCGCACCTTGATTCTGAGCAGCCTCTGTTGCTGCTCGCCATAACATCTGAGAAAACAGTCCTCGGCCAGCCGCAGACGCTCCCGCCCGTCGTCCAGACACGACAAGGCCTCCAAGGCTTGGTAGCACCAAACAATGTCGAGCTGCAGCACGCCGTAGTTGTCAACGGCGCCCAGCAGCTCGGAGCCGCACTCGCTACGAACACCCACAAAGAACATCGTCGTCCTCATCGCCATCCTCGTCGAGACCATCACCTTACCTGAAGTGGAGGTCAGCCTGCAGGAGGTGACAGAGTGCATCGTCGTGACGTTTCCTCTTCATCAAGGCCCGCCCCTTCTCATGGAGGCCCATGGCAAGGATCAGTGCCTGCAAGTCATTTGGAGTTTTGAGCTCAGAGGTGACAGGAAGCGGCGTGCGCGGATTGCCGCCAGGGCTGCGCCAAATGGCCAGATCATAGACTCAGATTGCTTTCCACATAAATCAAGATTCTTGGTTTTGCTTTTGGACAATAGCAACAATATTACACAGATGTAAGAATCTCCAGAAATTTAACTATGACTGTGTCCAGTATCCATGCGTGTCCCACCTACCTTCTTCTCCTTGTGGGGGATCTTCAGCGGGTTTCCCTTCTGGTCGGCGACCTCCAGGAAGGGCGTGGTCTGAAGGTTGTCGCTGCCATCTGTCAATCACAAGCGTTTCTCAGCATTTTCTGAGGTCCCAGAAGGGCGAGCACATGCGGGCGGCCAGGTTTACCTCTCTCGGAGAGGATCTGGAAGCCTCTATGCGTGCGTTGAACGCTGTGGTCATGCGATGTGGACTGCGAGGCGGCAGTGGCGTCGCTACCGTCCTGAGAAGTGGACGGCACGACGCCGGCGGCGCTGACCTTGAGGACCATCATCTTGCTGTGGTTGCAAACACCCTGCTGGTCCAGGCGCAGACCTGAGTCGGGTTGCAAAATCAACCAAGTCGGAAATTGAAGGAATGGACGAAAGAAACCAGAAAGATGCAGCAGTGAGGGTAGGCTCTTATTAACAGGGAACTAAACATAATTGGAGAACATTTTCATAATCTGGACTCAAACAAGTACAGGTTAATATTAAGAGCCCATAACCTGAAAGGCGTTTGTAAAAAGCGTTATAGGAGATGAAAAAGATGTATTATTTGAATATTCAATGAGACAAACATCAAATATCACCAAATGTCTTTTCCACTCACCGCCATTCAGAGTTTTCCCGTTTAAAATCACCTTGAAGGATTTGAGGCCGACTTCTTTGGCGATCCTGCCGGACAGTCCAAAGTTAGCTTGTTAGCACCATAGACAGATATTGGTCAATTCAGTAATTGGTGTAAATTGTCCCAGTGGCTGGTGTCAATCACGGCTTACCTGTCCATCAACTCCTGAGCAGACACGTCCAGCCTGGTCTCCAAGAACAGCTTTGGCTTGTTGTCCTGGAAGTAGCATGGACACACCGTGATGAGCACAATGACGACTACAGCGGACCTCTATTTATGGTGGGAGTTTCCAGACCCATGAAAATTCCCAATACAGTCTCAAAATATAGTTCTGCTTATCCTCCATTTCTTTTAGGACATTCAAACTCATTAAAACACACCTAAACTTATTGTTGTTTGTGACTTTATTCCACAATTCCAATGTTTCAGTTTCATAAATCCAAAATGAGTGCAGTTGTCATACATGGCCAGTGGGAAGCAAGCTAAAAAAAAGCTTCCAGACTGTGGTCTCGTGCCTTGGTACAGTAGTGAGAAAGTAAGCAGCTGCTATGTGAGCACACGCAGAGCAGCAACACAAAAGTAAAGCCAAATAGAAGGTATGTTCTAAGCTAGTACTAAAAAGGTCGGTACGAGGATGACAAAGGGGAGGGATGAGGACACAAGTGTACCTTGTTGCAGTCTCGTGGGAGCAGCAGCTCCACGGTGGCCATGTTGGTTTCCCTGAAGGTCTGGTTCCGCTGACCTCTCCTCAGCGCCTGCACGCGGATGACCTCCAGAGTGCCCGCGATCTCTGACCCGGGCATATGCAACAGGACCCCGTAGCGCTCCGCTAGCTCCTGAAACACCAAGTGGAAAGTAAAACAAACATTCAGCATACAAATATTTATTGATCCGTGCAAGAGAAGGCATAAATGAATAATTGTCAGTTTTGTTTTTGGCCTTCCTGTGTGCACTGAACACCGGTGCTCAAGCTGTGTTTGTTTTGTGCGTACTTCCTGGCAACTTCAGAAGAATCAACATTGTCCAAAGGTGCGAACATGTGTTTGTCGAATTGTGCCCTGCATTTGTCCTGACCTTGACTGGCAACAGGCCCCCTGTTTGCCCAAATGTACCAGCACTGATTTTGATTGGGAGGAATGTCTGCGACTAGATGGATGGATGGCTTGTGGAGCCGACGATGAGAAGAAAGGAGCGTCAGCGCTTGATGAGTGCAAGTAGTACCTGCATGTGCGCGTCTCCGGACTGTTGCCCGTCGAGGGTGTATGGCGCCTTCCACAGTTGGATCTTGTCCTGCTTCAGGAGCTTCTTCACTTTCGCTTCCACGTTCTGCTCCGCCATCCTGTACGAGGACCTGAGTGACGTCACAACATAGTCATCAGCTAATCGAGCGTCAGAAAAGTTGCCTTTGAGCCATTAACTCAGCACACTAACGTCACGCTACGTAACATCATGTGAAAGAAGTAGGACCGAGCGTGTCAAATGGG
Source organism: Hippocampus kuda (assembly GCA_901007745.1). Taxonomy (NCBI): domain Eukaryota; kingdom Metazoa; phylum Chordata; class Actinopteri; order Syngnathiformes; family Syngnathidae; genus Hippocampus; species Hippocampus kuda. The sequence goes on along the minus strand of CAAKHF010024275.1, from coordinate 27,361 downwards.
TCGACGTGAGCGCTTCCAGCGTCTTTGCGAACAACTTGTTGGGAGTTTCTTGGCCATATTTAATTTCTTACCTACTTCCTTTGCTTTCCGATTCTTCACGTCAACGACGCTACCGAAGATGTGCTCGAGTGCAAAGAGCACTCACTCGAATAGCCGTTCACAGCGACACAAAGCTGCTCGGACACTGCTTTGAGGAGTGACGTTACTGTATAAGACACGATCTTTGCTGCCACTTTCCGGAAACGGAAGTTGACGCAAAAAGAATAGCAGCAAAGTTAGCGAGTCGTCACAAATGAATTTGACGTCCCTCTGTGTTCACTTTACGGCTTCCATTGCTTGCTGCTAAAATACGGCGCATGACTATTACAAAAAAACATTCATGTGAAAAGGTTAGCGCAGCAACTTACGTCACTTCCTGTTATTGAGCCGATGTATTGGTCACCCGCTGAGCCGGCAGGTGGCAGCACTGACCTGATAATCGACAGGAGAGGTACTGAAAACACGAGCAGAAGAGTCGATAACCTTAACCAGATCAACGCGGAATTATGTGGAAGGAAAGGTTGACAAGTACACTGGGACACTTAAGTTGAATCGGTCACCAGATGCACCATTTAAATATCGTCACTAAATAATTTAAGTGTGAACGTATTTCGAAAGTGAGATGAATAGTCCACTGAATGAGTTGATCCGTTCCAAATTGCAGTGGTTTGAATGTGGAAGGAGGATTCCAATATGTAAAACAGTTCATAATTTGGGAAGTTTATTGCTTAAATGTGGGAATTTGTGGAATGTGAAAAATCGTTTCCAGATGTCCTGAATGATCTGAAAATTGAATTTGCAAGTTGCAGTCATTTGAAGAAAAGCAGCAGCAGAATGGGGGAAATTGATGGAATAATAAAAGCAAAACATTTGGAGGTCTGATTGCTGTAGAGATCCACGCTCATGATTGCCGTCCAAGGAAGTTGACAGGAGTTGGTGGAAAGTCCAATCCTATTTGTATATTGCACATTGCGCGGCTGGCAGCTTGACACCCTGCGTGGGTCCTCCACGTTCATTTGCATGCATGCTCCTTTTGGACTTAGACCAAGAAAGCCTTCCAACTTGGCCATCTTGGATCTTCATCTTGAGCTGCATCTTACATTTTCCAGTGATCTGTCTTACACCTTCTCCGATGTCCATCTTTCAGCTTGTCCATTTGAGAAATTGTACATGCTATTTCTTCCATTGAACGTATTCTTGGTCATGTTCTTCTACATCTTCCACTTTGTCCATTTTCTTCCTTCGTCTTATTTTCTTTGAGTTGGTCCATCTGCAATTTTCCAAGGGCTCCATTTTCATCTTGCATCCTTTACTGGGTCGTTTTTCTTCTAACATTCTAATTTCTTCGACTTGGTCCATTCTCGCTCTTCTTCGACTTGGTCCACGTCACACGTTGCCTCTTGTGCTTGTTTGTGGTACTTGAGGGTGTTTTGCGGCGACCTTTCCTGCAGTGTTTCAATGGGCCGCTAAAGTTTCCGCTGCGAGGTTGAATCCGCAGGAATGTTTTGCACGTCAGGAAACGTCGATTTGCCGAGCATCCGTCCACTGGAAGCTGCGCGGCGTGACGTCCACTCGAGAGGTTTGGACACGTCCTTCAAATGAAACGTGAGACACATTTTTCTTGCTGAGCCTGCACACTGCTGCTTCTCGGCCATCCGGACGACGGGCTGTCAGCCTCGTCACGCGCCAGACGTCGTCTTCACGGTCGTGGTCGTCATCTTCACCTCTGACTCGCTTGGACGTCAAGTGGGCTTTTCCATAATCCTGGCGCTCTCTGCGGAAGGCTTTCCGACACCCGATCATCAATCAACAGTTTGTTGATTACATCATCAATCAGCTTTCACCTCGCAAGTTTGCAGCATTTTATCACTCCGCCCCCACACTCGACGGGACTTTCTCCACGTGATGAATGAAGGGGATGATGATATGACAGGATGCATGGATGGATGAATGAAGAACTGACAGGGATGGATGAGTGAATGCCTGAAAAAATGATTGGATGATTAAACAGATGCGGAATGGCTGGACATATGAACACGTGCATGCATGAAGCTTGCTGAATGCACGGATGGATGAATGAAAGAAAAAGAATGAATGGATGGACAAACGGACGGATGGTGGAATGCATGGACGGATGAATGAACCAATAATTGGATGACGAAATGGATGAACGAACGAATGATGGATGAATGAACAGACTGGTAAATGGATGGATGATGGCATGGTGAGGTTGTCGGGCGTTGCCATGGTTACGCGCACGGGCCATCCAAGGCAGCGTCAAGAGTTCAGGTGAAGTTCATCAGTGAGCGTATGTAGGACACGCACGCACACTGCTGCGTTCAGGCCCGCTGGGAACAAGCAGCGCCGCTGCCTTGCGAGAGCGTTTGAAGCCGTGTGAAGCGTCAGGCGGCGCGTTAATGATGCTAATGATGCTGCTAATGATGCTAATGAGTCTCCCCAAGCGACCTGCTGCTGCTGCAGTGCATCATGGGACACGTGGGCCACATGTCACATGACAAGAGGCGGCGCCTTCATCCGTACGCGCTGCCATACAGGGCAGGTCAAAGGTCAGACCAGCGGGCCTTGAAGACAAACACAAATGTCTCATGTTAGATAAATACCCGATTGTCTTTAAATGCGTCTTGAAATGAAGAGTGCAATGAAGTGTTTGAAAGTCATACATCCGATCGGTATTACAGTATGTTATTCGCTGCGTTTGCCTTTTAAAAGTAATACATCAAAAGTGCCTTGAACTGTTTCTTTAACTGGGTAATGAAAAGTTGTTTAGTCTTGGAATGAGTTCCTGCAAGTGCTTTTTTGCCTTGTTTTCAAGAATGCATCCAAAGTGTGATGAGAAGACTGTTTAAGGAGTCGGTGCGTTTAAGGTGAGCATTGCACGGCGTTGCGCGTCTGCTCTGCCGTTGTCCTAACTCGACTCTCGGGCTTATTTGCGAGCTGCCGAACGGCCAATCAAATCGATGCTCTGCCTCGCTTTCAAGTGCATTCACCTTAAACAACACCCAAACACATCAATGTATGAATAATTCATCAGGTGCGGGCAAAGCACATCACGTATACATTCGAGCCACATCAAATCGAAATCTAATTGGAACGTCATCGCCTCTGCTTCCTTTCTCTTCCGTGCGCTCGAGTGACTCGGGCCGCAGGAGAACGCTCGCTCGCACTCATTGACATTCCCCTCACTGCGGAGGAATGTCCGTGTGTGTGTGCGCGTTTGTGTGCGCGTGTGTGTGTGTTTTACATGTCCCTACATGACTTCACCTCCATATTGTGAATGTCTCAACACA
>CAAKHF010024274.1:10704-47593 GCA_901007745.1 Hippocampus kuda | reverse complement strand
TGGCCTCTCTCATTACCTGCGTCCCGTGAGCTCGTCGCATTTCGCCCGGCGTGACCTCCATCTGCGTTTTTTTTTTTTTTTTGCCGCCGCCGCTTTGACCGCCCTGCTTGTCCGCTGTCACTGTCACGCTGTCCACCTTGCCACCCGCTGTACAAAAAAGATCTCTCGCTTGTTTTGTTCCTACGTTATTCCAAGTGGTATGTCTGTTTCGTATTTTATTATTATTATTATTATTTTTAAATATACAGTTGAACCTCCCAAGTTGAATACAATTCATTCTGGAATGTTGGTGAACACATTTTCTTGATAGAAAATAATGGAGATACATTGAACCCATGTTCATCGCAAGTGGAACCTTCGAGACCAGGGGTGTCCAACCTCGGTCCCAGCGGGCCTCTATCCAGCTTGTTTTAAATGTCTACACCCTCCAGCAAACTCGATTCAAATGATCAGAATCGTGAGCGGGGATCTCAGAGGATGCCGACGAGCCGATCATTTGAATCAGTTGCGTTGGAGGAGGCAGACAAATAAAACAAATCGGACAGGGGCCCTGGAGGACCGGGTTTGGGCACCCCTGGTATATATGGAGTCTATAAAGTATCGCAAAGACCCACCCGCAATTGGTGAAAACCCACAAAATAGAGAGACCATATAAATTTTACCATCCCATCGCCCCTCCAACAAGCTTGAAACTCCTTCAAACTTATTACAACACACACACACACACACACACACACACACACTTGTCAAAGTGTTGAGATGAGAGACGATCATTCAATGTGAGAAGCGGCGCGACGCGTGCTAGCTTGCTTGCTTCAAGCTAACGAAACGGACTCATTCAACACAGGACAATACTTTCGAGCCGAGCTAATTTTCGATTTAACGTTCACATTTCTTGAAATGGTGAATTCAGGATTTGCTGAGCTCTAATGGATAATCAGCAAAATTATAACGAATAAAATCCTAAAATAAAATCTTGTGTGGAGCCCCATCCATTGTGTTACGAGATTGACTTTTCTAATTGAACTAATGATTTTATTAAACAATATTCCCCAAAATTTTTTTGGTCATTCTACTTCTGTTGACACCCCTTGATGAGGTTACTCCCATCTTTTGGAATAAACATAAAAAAATGCCAAAGAAACACCCAAAATGTGCAGAATGAATTGCCGTCTGCATAAGCTAAATGCAATTTTTTTCGTAATTTTTCGAGAGCGTTTTGATGCAATTTCCAAATTGCATGATTTACTATGGAGGTTCTGCTGTATGGAAACTATTTTGCAACCCAATAATGCACTAGAAGCTAACGTTGTGGGAATTTAGTCAGATTTACAAAAGCTAATGCATTATGTGAAAACCAAAACTGTTACCCCATTGTGTGTGTTTGAAAAGCACTATTTATTTTTTTCTTTAATTTGCACTTCTGTTGTCGTGGGACAACGTGTCCATTTGCAAAGTGTTTCTTAAAAACTGCAATTATTAAATCTGACTTTCTCCTTTCATGGCAGAGTGTAAGCTGTCCCGGCCCGGCCCCCCCGCTACTATAGTGACCATCGACGAGGAGAGTCCCAACGGTACGTAACAAACAGCCACATTTCCACCTGGCGATAGAGTTGGGTTCATATGGGTCTGGTTTGCTATGCCTTATCCTGATTGCCGGATTGTGTGTCCACCGTGGGTGGCTAAGCGCTCACATAAGAGAAATGTCTGTTCCCATGATACAAAACTGAATAGAACCGTGCCCCAATGAAAGGGGACTGAATCATGTGATGTGCTTATATTATTTTTGTTCACCTGGAGTGGCCATCCTCATATTTTTCATTTTAGTGTCTGTGACTTTGAGTGTTTTGGGCTTTAAAAGGTCTCGTGAGTGACGTGTGCGCCAGTGAATGTCAGTGTAGCGGGCTATTAATTGGCTAATCGTTGGCAAGTCTGTGTGTTGGGGTGGCAGTTGTGGCGCTATACAAGCTAGTGCATCAATGTTCTGAATATAAGACGAGCTAATACATTAGCTAACGATATGCTGTTATCTGCTGAGCCGCTTGGTGGAAGTGACTTTGTTGCTCAGTGTTTGTGTGGTTCTTTTTTTTTTTTTTTTTTACACGGCATCATGTGTGTGCGACACAAGAATATTTCGATGCTTAGGGGCACACACACACTGTCATCAGCCATAACCTATTCTTTGGCTGGCGAGCTGTCTGCATGCAGCTGATGAATGTGTCACAGGGTGATGGATCACGTACGCCTGGGAGGAGGAGCTCCATGTTCATGGCAAATGCTGATGTCACAGGCGTGTCTGTGTCCCCTGGCAAAGCAATGTCCCCCCCCCCACCACAAAATAATAATAATAATAATACAAATTATATATATATATATATATATATATATAATATATATATATATATATATATATATATATATATACAAACATGTATATGTGTATTTTTATGAGACACTGGTGATAGTGTTCATTTGGGGACTTCTAAACAGTCCTCAGAACCGTCTGTGTCCACCGTGGTTTTAATCCGAAAATGAGTGGCTGGCGTAAACCATAAAAACTGCATGTTCTCCTTTCCATGTAACTTTGAATCAGGTCTAATCATCCATTTATTTTTGAAAAGATCTGCACTTGATAATTTCATATGGGCAATTATCATAAGGGCCAAAACTGACCCGGAAGGTTCTATTTGAGCATGGAAATGTAACCGTCTGAAAGGGTGAGGCATGATGGCAATATACCTTTACGATTGCAGGTGTATACAGCTGTAATTTGGAGTTTGGATCAGTGCTCGGGCCTGAAGAGGCCAGACGAGCCCACGCCCAAAAGCCCCCGTGCTGACGCAACGTGGGTGCGTGTGTGTCCGTGTGGGCTTGGCGCTGCTAATCTCCCGCTCATAAAGTCCTCTTTTACCTGGGAGAAGACTCCCTCCAGGCTGCGGCGTCCCTTTATATTCATCTCCGACTGTGATGAAATGACCCGCCGTTCGTCCTCGCCATAATGGAATGTAAAACAGACCAAGCCGCCGCTATTGACCAAAAGTAATTATCCGTCTAAATGTCTTTCACCTCGTCATTGCCATCCAACCGAATGCGGAGAAGTGGTGCACAATAAGAGTGCGTCCTTGTCCGGGTCTTTCCTAATCACTGATTTTAGTATGTCCATAAAAAGGAAAGCAAACACAATCACCTGAGTTTAATTATTGTAATCCCTCTGGCGGGATGCCGTTGGTTTTGAATTTGCTCACTTGGATTGTTTTTCACTTTTCCGTCGGTGCAAAACTCAAGACGCAATTTGATTCAATCGTGTGGGAGTAATTGTCGGTAGCTCTTGAACCAAATGCCTCCAAATGGAGAGCGCTACTTTGTCGAAACCTGTGGAGTCAATTTCAACTAATTTGCTGTTCCAACGCGATGTCATTTCATGGAATTTGAACTCCCGGCTGAAATGTGCCGTCAAACTAAATATCAAACAAAGAGAAGTAAGGCACTTGTGTATTTAAAACAACCAAATAGCTTCATGCTAACACAACCAAATTCATGCTAACACATGGTAAGAAACAGCCTAGACAAGGTTGACGAGTCGCATTTAAGTTGGCGGTGTTAGAACATTTCAAGGAAGGGTTATTTGAGCACAAATGATGCAGCAGTATATGTAGACAGACATAACTATACTCACAGGCACACGGTGTATTCTTTATCCTCGACGAAAAGTGAATATTATGACAGAGTCTCTCACAATAACTCTTTGTCAACATGACTGCTCACCACGCCCCTTTCCACTTTTTGCAGTGATGCTTTTGTTACGGTGTTAACTAGGCACGCAGAGTCCTATTGAGCGTCAAGAGCAAAATGCCAAGTGGCCAGAATCCCGCACAAGAACAGTCAAATCATTCATTTGTATTTTCATTCGCAGAGGCACAACTTCATCAACAAACCGTCAAAGAGATACGTCCACCAGCCCGGAACAGTCGACGATGAGTCGATTAATATGACATTTTGACTTCAACATAGTATTTTGGAAAGTATAGGCTGGCGTCCGTCACTTTAAAGTGGAGGATCTTCACCCAGCCAAGCTGCAAAGTCATGGGTGAAGCGGCAAAGTCATGGGTGAAGTAGCAGCGTCAGGACGTCGTCATTCGGGAAATTAGCTGCACTGTCACATCGTATTCCGAACAGACCAAAAAGATATATATCAGCAATTAAAAAACTAATTAAAAAAAAAGTGTATTTTACATAAGCCCCACCCCCACCCCCCTTTTCCCCCCAAACAAAACCTGAGCAACCAATTTTACTCCAGCCAAGCATTTTTTTTCTTTTCTGGTTTCTGGTTCCGTCCTTTAAATAAACAAACATGCACTTTGACTCTCACGGGCTCTTCACAGAATACATTTAACTTTACTCCGAGAAACGAGGCGAGAAGTTTGTTTCTCACTTTCACCTGTCAGAGCACTTTTTTTTTTTTTCCAACGGTTGTCTGCGATGAAATTCTCTTTGATTCTTGAAAAAAAACAGCAACAAAGTTTGACACGCGCTTTGAGAAGTAAGACCTTTTCTTGTTCTCCCCACCCTACTTCAATTTTTTTTTTTATTGCTTGTTTTGATTCTGAATGTTTTTTTTTCTTCCTACTTCAGAGAAAGTCTGAGTAGTCACGAGGGGAATATCGCTGTCGAGGAGTTGAAATGATGCATGCTATGTTTAATTTATCGACGCCGCTGCTTCAGGTAGCACATAAGCACATAAAACCCGGTTGTCTTCTATAGGCTCCCTTTTGTTTATTCGGCCGACTCGATAAATTTGAAGCGGTTAATGAGATTGGAGACTTCACGGATAAGAGCTGTGGATGTCGGCGTTGGGGGGGGAGTGTCTGAAATGTATCATCCGGTTGATGCAAAGCGCAAGTTAGTGTCTCCATAAACAAAGGCACTTTCTCCCGGCTTTTATCTTGTCTCTGCAAATTTGTGATTTGTACCAACTGTTGCCTGGAGTGTGCACGCTCGCGTATAGGAAACGGATAATAATCGCTTCCAAGGGCCCTTTATTCAAAAGTAGTCAATTCAGTGCTTGTTTGATATGTTGCACGTGCCGGGATGGATACACCGTGCTGATAAATGAGCGCGCCGTGTAAGGGAACGTCAGTGTTTCCTCAAACATTTATTGAGCTCAGGCAGCCATTTTACATTTGAAAAAAATCACATGGGAACACTACAGAGGAGAATGTCAGCCAAAAAATGTTCATACACAATCATGATCATTTTTCGCTTTAAGTCCCAATTTTCCCCGAGTTGACTTTGCAAGGGCTCGAATAAACAATGGCAAGTTTTGGCTAACACCGTACCTGTCTGTTGTCGTGCGATTTGATGTCACATACAAACCTCTAACAGTTGCTCCGTTGTCAATTGGTGAGCCACATGCAAATAATTGACCTCCAAAATGCTAAACTAGCAAATGCTGCCCGAATGACACCTGAAGCAAAATGACAAAAACGTGTTTCGTGACTTTTGGGACACCCTGGGGTATGTTTTTGCTACTCTGCACTTTCTGCTCTCTTGGCACTTTTGGTGAAAAGCTAAACTGTGTTTTGTTGTCTCGGTGCTTCTACTCTGTGCAATGGAAATGAAGTTTAATCTCGTAAATTGGTTAAAAGGAGACTTTGGAGCCACCTTTTGAGACAGTAGCACTTTGCCATTACTTGAAGCACTTGGATTCACCTTTAAAGTATTCAAGCCGATTAATGATGTGGTATTGAGAACCCTCCTTTGAGGAAAATGTCCTTGTCTATTTTTTTTCTTTTTTTTGGAGCTTGTCTCCGCACTTGACCCAAAAGCCAATCTCGCGAAGCTCGTCGGGTAGAACGCGAGCTGCCAACCTTGCCGTCACCTCGGCGAGGATGAATGGCGCCACTCACTCCAAACTTCTCTCCGCTATTTTCCTCGGCTTAAGGCTCCATTCTGCGCTCCTCTGCCCTCATTCTGGACCGCTTCACTTCGGAGAGCCCGGAGTTAAGAGCAGCCTTGTGTCATTAAAACGCCGCGCTAAGCTGAAAGCCAGATCGTTATTACCTAGCAACCTGTATTAAAAGGACGATATTTTATCCGTAGCAAAAATAGCAGGTGGCCGCCGGTTTGCCTTAAGGATTCAAAGGTCTCAAGGCGGCGATGAAATCTGACCGGTTTAAACAATTAATGAGATGAGCCAGCCCGAGCGAGTGGAGATCTCACTCGCTATGGACTCATTATCCTCTCTTCAATTTAATTCAGTCACCTCCACCATTAGACTGCATCTACTTTGGTTATTGCTGTGGCCGTACTTGATCTTTTCCATTACAAGACTGTTTACCGTACCTGCTAACATAATGCCGGCATTTTTTCCCTTGCGAGTCGTAATGAAATGTCACCAGAAGGGTGTAGAATACCGTTGCATCTCAATGGACACGGACCTACGCCGTACAATTCATCGGATAGCATTATGTCATTTTTAAAAGCAACAAACTCGACCAACAAGAAGAATCCAGTTGAAATGAAACTAAAACAGAGTGACAACACTTCCTTTCAAGTGACAGTCTCACAAATATTTGCTCCCATGTAGCCAAATCCAGATATGGGGGGGAAAAGAAGAAACACAGCAAAACCAAAATAAATCGATGTGAATATTATTGTCTTATGCGGCGTATGCAAATTTAAAAAATGAATAGAAATCTGCTTACCTCATTCAATCCTAACCATTTTCACTGGAGCAACCCCCTCAATTCCAGCGTTTTACTGGATTTTGACTGATCTTGCAAGGCCCACAGAATATTTGGTTCTAATGCTATATAAACATGCCTACCAAAATAAAGTTTGGGCTCTCTTCTTTCAGTAGAAAAAAAAATTGTTTCTATCTTTCTCCATTCTTCAGCAATCGGCATTACAAAATGGCTAGGTTTCATGAAAATGGCGATTCCTGGGCAAAAAAACAGAGAAAAAGAGTTTTTTGTAAAAGCATGCATTTCAAGCACGCGAGGCACCACTGCCACCTACTGGTCGCTTTTTTACACGCTTTACAATGCAAACGTCTTATTCTCATTCACAGATTGCATCAGACGCTCCTCCTCTCTGATGCAAAAAAAAAAAAACTTAGACGTACAAGTACGTCCTTGGTAGGTGGGGCCAGATTTTAAAAAGACGTACAAGTACGTCTTGTGGAATGAAAGAGTTAATAACTTTGCTAACATTGTTCATACTCCCTGTATACACTCGGACAATAAAAGTGCCACTCTAGTACAGGGGAAAAAAAAGCCCTGGGCTTACACGTGTCCCCTATTCCCCCCCTCCCCCTGGTATCTCCGCAAATTTCCCCAGGGTGGGCTTGATCTACTATTTCAGAACGGCGGGCCGAGTCAAACAGCACGACAGTGGACAAGACTGTTCAAGCACACTCTTGACATTTTGTGAAATTAGCAGTAAACAAAAGATTTGACTTAGTTGTGTCATTTCGCACTCTCGAGACCCAACTATTTGTATTCAAGCCATTAAAGAGTCCATTTTCCATACTATGTTCCCTTTAATTGTGGCGTAAATATGGCACATTAGAGGTGCGCAGACCATTAAATGAAAACAATCGCCACGGCGGGCCATTGGAGCAACGTCGATGTTGTCTGTATTTCAACCGATGGCAGCCAACCAGGCAAAACCGAATGTGATGTCAATTTGTTCCAGGTGTTCAGATACGGCTCTTCAAAATACATGGCGGAAAATCGTAATTGGCCACTTGGACCTGGAGTTTCATGTCAACTTCAACTCCAGTTTGGCAGATGGTAAAAAAAAAAAAAAAGTCTTTGAGCTGTTTCATGCCACTCCTAGTTGAAGTTTACCGTCAAAGTAAACGAATGAAAGAAGTACAAAAAAAAGCATCGAGTCTGCTCCCCCCCCCCCAAAAAAAAGCAGACTCCATGTTGATCCATGTTCTTTGTTCATGTTCATTTTAAGATTGATACTCATAAGCTCCGAGTGGCATATGTTTCTGCCACTTTTCTCGATTCATTAAAAAAAAACGACCTCGTACCAACTCAGAAAGTCTGTAAGACTGGAGTCCATAATTTTCTTCAATTCTGTTGCTGTCACTCAAAGTAGTTGTGAGCACGGAAGCCAACAGATCGTTCAGTGTAGCTCGGCAGAAACACGCATCGCTTTGCAACGCCACCGAGTGGGGGTGAAAGTCAAAAAGCAACAATGCATCGTGAAGTTTAATTACTTTGAGTTGACTGTGTGTAAAAAGAAATTTGCATTTAGGGAAAAAAATAAAAAAAATAAAACGACAGAGATATTTCAGAGCCCTGAAAATAATCGTTTATGAGGGGGATGGCCGTGTTTATTGGTAGACTATAAAATAAAACTTGCCCCATTTAACGCATTAACCACCCTGAACGATGTGGAAACTTTTTTTTTTTTTTTGGTCTCTGTCTTGATACAATTTATAGTGCTGATTTATTTTTTGGGAAATATGCTGGGAAAGCCAGGCTTGTAAAAATTCCACCAAATCTAATTAGACAAATTTAAATCCAGTTTATTTGGAGTCTGTCCGCCCACCCTTATGAAAATCACTGCCAAGCCACTGTCATTTTATTTCTTTTTCTTTTTTTACTCTTTTTAATTGCATACGCTCCGCATGGCTGATCAGAATGCACCACGCCAGACTTGAATCTCACTCCAGCGAGACGTGTTTGGGTTGCTTCACAAAAATACAGCGGTGCCTTGAGATGCTAATAAAAACAGCAAAAAAAAACAAACATTTGTAGTGTTTTTCACAAGTCGCCATGTGTAATATTGTACTGTTTAAAAAACAGTATTTGAATTTAACTTCCTCAACTCTTCCTCCCCTCATTCGTCCTACCAGTGCATTTATAAAACTTGGGCTGTTCCTATTTTAGTGAAGTGTGTTGCAAAAACAAGGTGGAGAGCAACCATCTGGATGCCACAGTCACCCAAGTGGCCAATTTGCTTATGCGGAGCAAAACAAGCTCTTGTGTGCTTCATTTGCAAATTGTATAGAGAGAAATCTTTGGTGGGGAAGGGGCGAGGGGGGGGGGGGTTGATGAAAATGAGTGAGCGCGTGTAAACGAGCATGACACACTGATTATCGCGTTTTCTATAATTTCACGCAGATGTTTCATTAGACGCCAAACAGGTTCCCCGTGTCGCGCGCGGTGTGTATTAAACTGTATGATCGCGTCCTGATATGATGATTGCTAAGTCATCAATACAGTATGTAATTAGAGGGGTTCTGGGGGAAAAAAAAACAAAAAGCCGGATTAGCGCACAACACCTGCTCCTCCCAAATTGGAGAGCAAAAGAAGAAGGCACGGGTCTTTCCTGTGAAGATCACGACATGCACATTGTCGCTTCATGTTTTATTTTTGCCTCTTGCAGTATGTTTCTAAAAAAAAAGCCAAGCCGCTTTGAGAAACTCCATTTATGTTTGTCCGCAAATTGCAGCCTTTGCGATTTTAGAATTGCGTTCTACTACACTGTTGTCGATTTGAATTTGAATAATTGTTCAGCCCTTCCGCAAGGTGTCTTTTTTAAACCAGTCTATGTTTTGATATGCAAATAAATCCCGCAATTACCGTGTATTGTGTGGATAAACGGTCAGCATAATTGCCCATGCGCCAGCTGCAATTCAATTTGTGCTCTCTTCCTCCAGCCACTTCGGAGTGACCGCTGTAAAATCTCAATGTTATTTCTTGCCCATGACAATTTGACATTTCGGTACAGATTTCAGGAAGGATCATTAAAAGTTGACACACATGATTTGCTCCCGCGGGCCAAATGAAATGATGCGGCGGGCCGAATCTGGCCCCGGGGCCTTGACTTTGACACCTGTGCTCTAGAGGAAGGGAGTGTTCGATGTTCAATGGCGCTTGCGCCATTTGCATGCGAGCAAAGCCGCCTCGTGTGTTTTGTTTTTTTTTTTGGAGGGGGTGGGGTTGTGCTTCCGTGGGAAGTCACACGCAGACACACATTCAAATAGAGTGTTTATTTCATCCCTGCTCGTCATAAAACCACAAGTTGAAAATGTGATCTTTGAACTATTCTTTGTGGCGTTCTCGACAAATGGACTGCTTCCGTGCTAGCTGCTTTAGCCCATTAATGGAATTTTGCATTGTCTGTTAGCATTGAGCTAGCAGACTTGCTTTTAGCTAAATGGAAAATGTGGAGAAATTGTTTGTTTTTGGTTTATTTTTACAGTACACCTCAACTGGGGGTGACAGTCAACAGCTGGAATGCACATTTGCCCCCCCCCTTGTTTTTTTATTCCAAAGAAAAAACATGTTATGATCAATTTTCTTGCACCAAGCTTAACATATGTGGACATGATGGACTGCTTTTGTTTATAGTGTGAAGTGTGTGCCATATTGAGGCTTTAATGGACTTCCTCCGGGTCTTTGGTGATGACAGTTTTAGCACCGGGTACATTCACTCAAGTAGCCATCATGTCCTCAAGTCATTCAAATATCATCAGACACTTCAAGCTTGGTAAAAGCTTCTTGTGTAGTCATCGTTACTTTCTCGCCCTTGAAAAAGTGAGACACGTCACTGCTATTTTTGCTCATCATTCTGCATCGAGGAAAACAACTGTGGTACTCACACCCTGGACACTCACTGAGAAAGCCCGTTTTGGTGCGAAAAATAGCAAGTCGAGGCTGCTTGATCAATATAGCGCGTTTCCGACACAACGAATGTTATTAAAAGGACCAAAATGACTTGATTATTAAAAAAAAAAAAAAGAAAAATCGCATATGGGGCTGACTTCACTTCTGTTAGCAGCTTATTGCATTTGTGTGCAGCACAACGGCTAAATGCAGCTTCACCATATTTGGTTTCAACTCTGTTTTCTACCGTCTGACCTGATTTGTGCAGATTTAAGAGTTTATAGTCGGTTGAAAAGATACAAACAATGCCAGTTGAATAATTACTTTATGTCCTCAAATAGTGACCTCCCCCTCATTTTTTTGGGGATCAAGACAATTGCTTTCAATGCAAAAGAGCCTCGGCAATGAGTCCCAAGTGTCAGACTTTACAATCTGGTTCCTGGCCCTTACGCCTATCTGGTGTCCCGCCTCTGATTCGATGTTGAAAGTTGACAAATTTGCCGTTCAACCCGAACCTCCCCATTTGTACTTTTCACCCGTTGTAGCTGTTTAGAGCTATTTGTGTTGGGCTCTTGATTTTAACTTTTTCAGGGACGGAGGTTATGACAGCGGACAGCCTATCATGCTAGCAGGTGACAGGTTATCATTATTGGTGCATCAAAAGGTTACGTGAGGCATTTTGCCTTTAAACTTTGAAAAACGAACTTGGAATTATGAATTTCAAAACTATTCCATACCGCACGTTGCTCTCTGCCGCTGACTTTCAAAACCTTTCTGACACTTGCCCGACAAGTTACTTTCGTCCTGCTGCAATTTCACAGCGTACGATAACACGGAGAATGACTTATTCCTGACAAAACAGCCTGTTCCGATACTTTGGATGCCTTTCACGACAACTCTCGACCAACTCACAAAGTCGGTCCGACATTTATTATCAAAAGAGCTGCCCCCGGGCTGTAAATCAGAATGGCATCTTGGAATTGGAAGCTGCAGAGGACTCGGATACAACCGGAGCTCAGTTCTGACCTTTTCTAGGTAGCGCTGTAGCATTTAATTACGTTTTCAAGACTCATGTCCCAGTTTTATGAGTTTATACAGAGAGATGAAAGGCTCTTGCTTTAATGTGCACACTACTCCTCAAGAATTACTGCCGTTAAACCTCGCCCGCTCGCGTACAAGTAGGAACTTTGCAACAGGTTCTCATTTGGACAATGGTTTATACGCAACAGAGCGAGAGGCCTCTTCTCATTTTTTGATAAGGCTTGACATGCCTCTGAACAGTTCAGTACTTCACAAAAAAAAAAAAAGCCATCAAAAAACAAATTTTCGGCAACAAGAGTACACAAAAAGCTTCTGTTTTACACACACTCGTAAAGTAAGCCAGCATATGCATGTGCTGTAAATTAGATCAGTGATGGATTCTAAGTAGTGTGCCAATCAAATGACAAAAACTGAGACCGTGTCCTGACAAAGTTTATTTCACATGGAGGCCTTTAGTTGTAAAAATGAAGGTTAGCAATAATATTCAACAATATTTCCAGTACATTTCAATTGATGTCAAATGAAAGTAACAGTTTGAAACAAAAAACAAAAAAAATGTGAGATCAATACAAATCATTTCAAACCATGTTCCACCTTTAATGTGACCAATAACCTGGATAAATTGTGGGGGGGGGGGGGGGGAAAAAAAAAAACAAAAAATTAGAGGAGAATTAAATATCATAGATAATTTGGTTGCATGCATAATGAGCAATGCGAGTGTTTTCCAGTCGTATTCAAATTCATGTTAGCTAAATGAGTCCTCACACATTTAATAACCACTTAACATGCCTCTGAATAGCCCCAAATAAAGTTCTGATGTTCTAGTAGGCTTTTCCTTTCATGTTCAATCTCACCTGAACCTGGAATTTGACAAGGGTGTGTAGACTTTTTCTATCCACTTTAAACGATTGAGAACCCAATTTTGTTTGTGAAAAATTTTACAGGCATTCTTACAATATAAGTCCTCTTCATGCAAATTAGTGTTCAGTCTGCTCCCTTTGGTCCACCGGAATGTCATTTGCGCTCCTGTTATATATGACTTTGGAATCGGGAACGGACGTTTGCAATCTGGCCATGATAGACAATTCCCGAAACCAAATTTTCAGGCCACTCGTCTGACGCAGAAAACATGATCGTTGTCGCCCATGCTGAAATTAACCCAGTTTTGGAGAAAGTTGATTTTGAAGCCTTGCATTGATAAAATGTCTTGTGGGGGGAGCATGTGCGTGCCCATGACGAGCATATTCATGGGAAAGCGAAATGATCAAAGATGTGTCGTCCATAATTGCGTCATTTCGAAGCTTTCTTGGAGAGCTTTGGACTAAATGAAACAGATGATGCTCGTTGGCGCAAAGACACAACACATATGTTGCATCTTGTCAAAATACATCAACCGCAATTACAGCCAATTAAGCGTTTGGGAAGCTTAGATGGCTTTAAGACAACACAACTTCATTTGGCCGTGGGTGTAATACACAATGAGATTTTAAGAATGTTGCGAGGTGCGGAGTGTAGCCCTTGACAGCTGGTACGCATGTTTTTGCTGCGTGAGGTTATTTGGGCATGAAGGCTGGATCAAGAAATCATATGTTTCATCAGGCGGGATAATTGAGGTTAACAATGCATTACAAAGAAAATGAAAGCAGCGGCAAGCAGGCTCTCAAGCTCCTTTTTTTTTTTTTTTGGCAAATCCACAAAACAACAAACTCTGACGCCTTTCTACCTCCACTTGAAATAGCGGAAAGGCTTCACAATTTAGTGGCAACCATCTGTCTGGGCGATCTGCTTCCGAGTGGGGCTGATTATGGAGGACTTCCCTTGTAGGACTTTGTCAAAGTACGTGTAGTCACCTGGCCCACCTCTTATTTGCTGTTACGATTGACCAAACTTTGTGCCCATTGGTGAGGTCGGTGGCTCAAATGTTATTTGAACTATCAATTCTTGAGTTGTGGTTAGGTTGAGTTGGTGACATTGTTCCCTCTAAACTATGCGCAGGAGACACCAGAGTATTCCCACCCCCATTACTCGTTCCAGTAGTGCGACCGAGGGTGCGCACCCCTTTGTTCCACGATAGTGTGATGCATACGTCGACACCCATTTACTCACACTCACCGCAGACGAGAGGCTGGAGGTGACGCACACAACTCTCATTCAGGAAGTCCAAATATGGACATAGGTTATGAGCCCCTTGAATGAGGCTCTTGCGCGCATTTCATAGGTCAGGTGATGAGGAATTTTTGTATTATTTATGAGCGGACCATGTGTGACCATAGTTATGCCGACAGGCTTGATTACCATATTTTCCGCACGATAAGGTGCTTGGGAGTATAAGGCGCACATTCAATGAATGGCCTATTTTAAAACTGTTTTCATAGATAGGGCGCACCGCATTATAGGGCGCATCGAATCAAAGTTACAATACTGGCTGCGGTTGCGTTATGAATCCACTAGAAGGAGCTACGCTAAAGGGAATACAATACAATACAGCTTTATTTATATTGAGACCTAGCTGCGGTTGCGTTATGCATCCACTAGATGGAGCTACGCAAAAGGGAATACGAGCGCATAAGTGAGAGAAATATTTTCATTTCAGAAATAAGAGCTATGATGACATGATTTACATTTTCTTGTAATAAATTGTTAGTACTGTCATTCAGCCACCATCAAATGTCCTGGCCTTGGACGTTCACGCATGCTTTGTAATCCAGTCTCATTTTGTTATCTAAAAAAGTTCTAATAAGATCATTCTGGAAGGATGACGAGTCTACTTGGTAAATTTTAGTCCCACATTGCGTGGTACAAATGCTTTTTGTTGGAACAGAATGACTCTGCATTGCGGGGGAAAAAAACTATTACGATTTGCCAGAGTAATATCAGCGATGACTTAAATGTGTAATTCTGTGCAAAAAAAAGAAAAAAAGAAAAACGACAATTGTCATAATGAAACGGCAAAAGGGAGCTGTTACGACTCCCACATTAAACTCTACAAAGAAGCATTTTTCAAAGATTGTTTCCCTTGTGCGGCGTTTGATTATACCGCCGCTTCCCCTGATCGCATCAGGCAAGCCAAACAGCGAGCAGTCATTACCAGAAGCATGCAAATGCAGCAAGGGCTGATGATAACGTCCGCCGCCTGGGCTCCGGCTTGAGGGTGTCGGTGACGCTGCAAAAACAAATCGAGCACCTCCTGAAAGGATAAACTCTCGTGTTTGTAATTCAAGTTAATAAAAAGACAAAGAAATTTGGGACAGCGCTAAAATTCAACTCTGGTTTGACACAACAGCGGTCGCCCCACAATCCTTCCATTTTTTTACGCTCCCATCGACCTCGTGAGGGTCTTTTGCGCGAGAGGCAGGGTACACCTTGGACTTGTCGCCAACCTCTCGCGGTAATTAGCCAACATTTCTGTGTTTCAGCTACTTTTGAGGGGGGGGGGTTTGACATTCAGATATTAAAACTCATTCACTCCCAAAGACGTATTTAGATGTCTTTTCAGACGCATTTTCGACACATTTAATCCCAGCTCCTCATTTCATATTGCCTGTCCTTGTGTGGCGTCTGAAAAGACATCTAAATACGTCTTTGGGAGTGAATAAGTTAACAGTTGCCACATGAAACGCAAAATAATTTTTTTCCATTGAATACAGACGCACGGCTATGTGATTATCAAAATTCTTTTAGAGGAACTGAGCCCCAGCAACTGGTTCAGGTATGTCGATGACCCAGGGGTCAAGATCAAAGCCTTCCAAATAAATTTGTTTACTGAACACATCAACTCTGCAAGCGGAGAACATCCCTTTCACTAGGGAAGACATCAAAGCGAAAACACATGTTTTTGGACTGCAAAAGTTCAGTGTGGAAGAAGATAAGCCTCCATGTTGAGGTCTCGACAGAACCTCCCCGCTCAAGACCAGTACCGGCCGGCACTTTGACTCCAGTGATCCTCTCGAACAGGAGATGGCGTTTATCAGAACACTCGGGATCAGAAGTCAGAAAGCGCAAACGTAAATCAGGAAGTTTCCTAACAGAGGCATATATCGGGAGACTCCGACCAGAAACGTGTCAAACACTTAAGCTTTCAGTGTGTGCTTTCGCCATTGATCCGAATGACGCTCTCTCTCCCTGAAGTTTTCTTGTTCTTCTGTCAAGCTCCAGTTATTTAATTGATGCACTCATCTAGCCACTTAAAAGTCTAGTGACTTAGCGGTTCTTTGAAAAACAGCCTTCAGCAGGAGGGAAAGGGCTGTCCTAGGAGGTGGCGGACCTGTGGTCAAGACAATCAATGGCAAGTACAAGGTTTTACCACCGCCGCCTTCGGGCGAATCATTAATGGCCCTGCAAAGAGGCTTGTCTGCAGAAACGCGACTTTATTAGCACACGGCTAAAACCAGACAGGTTCACATCAACTATGATTAACAATGTACTAGTTCCTTGTTTAAATGTAAGTTCGTTGTTGACATGCATCCAAGAAGAAGTGTTACTTGCGTTCCCAAACAATAGCGATGAAAGCGAGACATTTTTTCGAACTGGACATTTTCTCAAATAAATAAACAACTCCCTCAAATGGAAACCCAGGAAACAAAATTTGTCATGTCCTTGTTTATCGGAGTTGCTTGTTATTGATCACACTAGTGTAGCTTGTACTACAGGAGACACATTCCTTGTGTGTTCTACATACTCGGCCAAGAAAGATGATTCTGATAAAAGGGATATTAACTCCCTGCATAGTCACGGTTCGACATCTGCAACTCGACCTACACTGTAGGGAAATGCTGAGTGATTTGGCGCAAGATTGTGCCATATTGATGCCAGCGAACTACGGTGAAGTCAGTTGAGGAGCTTCAGTTGTATGAAAGTTTTTTGCTGCCGTCTTGTGGCATCTTTGTCCAAGGAACTATGTTAAAGTGAGTTGAAGAGATCCGTGACAACAAATGTAGTGCTTTACCACCATCTTGTGGCAGCTTGCTTCCGAGGAACTAAGTTGTAGTCACTTGAGGAGCTCCATGCACTGAATTGAATCCAATCTCGGTTTCAGGCACGGTTCTGGTGGAGAACATGCAGATCAATGGCCGCGCCCAGGACCCAGGCAGAACCATCTCGCTGACTTTACTGGACAACTACGACTACTGGGTGATACTGGAACCGACGCGACAGAGGCTCTACCTAAACAGCACCGGCCGCGTTCTGGATAGAGATGTAAGTATGCACACTGCATTTGTGTGGCCGCCAAAATATTAAAATTCACTCAGCGTGCCACCCCACCCCCCTTTTGTGTGTGTGTGTGTGTGTGTGTGTGTGTGTATGTGTCTGAGATTGTTTTATATAGTTATTTTTTTGTTGTTGTTGTTGCATCAAAAAAGCGTTTGCCTCTAGTATGTAAATAAGAAGCGGCTCTCGTTTGGGTTCATTTGCATTATAGAAACATTGGTCTCTTTGTGCCCTGGGTTAGGGCTCTTATGGTTGGTGATTAAAGGTTTATAAACACACATTTATTTTTATATTCATCGTAACTGGAGCCTACTCTTTATTGAGGTCATCAATTCTTAAACCCTGAGAACAGAGAGGAGCTACTAAAATTAAGAATAGATTAAATGGAAATTAATAGCCACACAGGGTTGTTGCATTAAATTGTCTGGCCTGAGGTTTTTTTTTTTGTTGTTGTTTTTTTTTTAATGCTCTGGCCATGCTTAAGAGGAACAACACAGAGAATACATTGGATTCATAGAATACATTTTTTGTTTTTGTTGCGCAGAACACAGGTCATCTCTTGTCGAATAAATGCCATTCAGAACACAGTTAATTTTCCTTTTAGCTGGTGTGATAATTGGAGGCCTGATGGATTTGTTTACCTTTTATTATGGACTACGAGGTGGGTCAGAAAAGCTGGCGGACCGGTGTGACAAAAGATGTGTCAGAAAGTCCTCCGATGACATCCCCGAAATAATAATCTCATGGCAATTTTCGTCCATGTGTCACGGTCTACTGTTTTCTTTCGATGCTCCCACTTGTCAAACAGCAGAAACAGATGGACACGGATGCATGACGCATGTCATGGAAGTAGGTCGTTTCTCAACAAAAAAAGGGGGACATTACCGGCTTATGTTACTCTCGTCAAAAGGCAAAAACAGGAAATAGAAACCTGCCACAATAAATGGCAAAACGGCCACTGGTGATCATCTCCGTTTATATTCAGGAACGCTGCTTGGTCTTGCAGCTCTTCTCTTACCACTTTCCTTCAAACTTTGGTAATTTTTTTTTGTTTTGTTTTCAAAACTTCAATGGTGGCCTAAGCTTTTGTAGCGTTCTAAATTCAAGGCCCTGGCAAATAGGAGTAATCGCAACATGAGCGTCTCATTCCTTCATTCCGATTTTTCTGTCATTTTGTCGTCACTTTCACATCCATCTTTCCGGCTTATCGTGAACGGGCAGATAAGAGAGGTCATAAATCAAACTTGACGTGCCTGATAGTCTGAATTAGCGATCTGCAATTTTTCGACTAATTAAAGCCTTTATACCTCAACGGTCAACAGGGGCGAAAAGCAATTATCTCTGACAGTGAGTGTGTAAGCATGTCAATCATTAGATTAAAAAAAAATGTTTGGGAATCACTGCTGGCTTTTTTCCCATGACTGGATTTGCCATGGACAGTCAAATATAAATATCACAGTTTACAACAATCTCCGCTGTTGCTAATTCCAGATGACGCGGGAGCAGACCATGTCATGGTCTGCTGCCAACTTGCTGAAGACGGTACAAGGCTCTTCATTTGACGATAACTTAATCATAATTCATCATATCATGAGCCAAATAAGCATTTTCAGTTTTCGGAAACGCAACCAGCATCCAGACGCCTCGATTCGACCTTTGCGGATCGTCACGATCTGGATGACTGAGAATCTTCACACAGGTAGGGAAAACCTTTTTTTTTTTAGCAGGCGCATTGATCTCGTTTTTGTTGATGTTGTGTCAGTAAGTATTGAATACAGCGTTACCTTATTTTTTTCTTTTTTTTTTTTGCAAATTAACATTAGATGCTCTGCTACTAAATGACATCAGCAAATATAACATATGGCCCCACATTTTGCTCACTCACTGTTTTATTTTGGGAGAGGGGGCGTTTTTCTATAACCATGGGTCTTAAGAAAGCCGAGAGGAAGAAGCAGAGCATGTCTTTTGAAATAAATCTTAATCACAGAAAAACATGAGCAAATTTTGCACTTAGCCAACTTGGCGAAGCAGTCCGAGCCTCGTGATGTACTTGTGCAGTGCGCACTTTACCGAAGCAGAAAGAGTGGATGAATATAAGAAAGAAATAATCTTGTCATTGAGGTACTGTGGTCTTTAAAAAAAAAAAAAAAGAGGCTGCACAGGCTTACTGAAAATCCCAAACAAACAAGAAAAATAATCATTTGTTGGCCGCACATGACAATTTAATAAATGGCTGCCTTCCTGAAATGTCACAATTGGAATTGCTCACACAGATAGCGCGCCAACGTGTATGAAATTGCTGCTAATGAGGGAATAGATTCAGACGTTTGACAACAAGAGAATGTGAAAATGCCAATTGTGTAGCCCAGATTGATAGGCTGCACTCAGGAAAGTGTCTGCTTTCAAAACAAAAGGAAGTTGCGCATTTGCTTCTGATAACCCGAGGCTACTGTGAGAGCACAGCGCGTCGGGCATTAACAAATAATAACCGACAACACTGGCCTGAATTTCTTCTCCCTGCTTTCTCCCCGTTCCCCACCAACTTCCTCTTTCAGCCTCCCAACTACATCACCACCATTGTGGTTCAAGTCCAGTGCACAAACGAGCTGGTGGGGACCGTTATTCTGCACGAGGTCCGGATCGTCGTGAGGGACCGCAATGACAACACGCCGCGTTTTCAGCACCCGCGCTACTATGTGGCGGTCAACGAGGTAAGGGCGGCGTACGTCAAATTAAAGAATAACAAAATTAGGGTCATCAAATTCTTGGGTGGCGGTCCAGTGGTTAGCGCGTCGACCTCACAGTGCAGAGGTACCGGTTCAATTCCAGCTCCGGCCTCTCTGTGTGGAGTTTGCATGTTCTCCCCGGGCCTGCGTGGGTTTTCTCCGGGTACTCCGGTTTCCTCCCACATACCAAAAGCATGCATGGCAGGCTGATTGAACACTCTAAATTGTCCCTAGGTGTGAGTGCGGATGGTTGTTCGTCTCTGTGTGCCCTGCGATTGGCTGGCAACCAGTTCAGGGTGTCCCCCGCCTACTGCCCGAAGACGGCTGGCATAGGCTCCAGCACCCCCTGCGAACCCTCATGAGGATAAGCAGATCGGAAAATGAATGAATGAAATTCTTGGATACTTTGCCTGCAACTTTGAAATTATTTACTGACTGCTTACAGAGTTCCGTGGATGTTCGTAGCTCAGCCTAAATAGTTGCGAGTCAAACGACCGAGGGTAAATTCTGCTTCACTTGTTTCAAGATGCAGTTAATCAGGATTCAGTATCACGTATCCGACGCAAGACTCAAGCTCCATTATCATCTCCGCCGTAATCACATCACATTGTGAAGATGGGCCTCATGTCGGGGCCATGTCGCTTTTCCCCAAGCTCGAAAGTCCTCGACGCTCAGATGTCTTCATATTGTTCTTTCGCTTTGGTGCCTCTGTCGTGCAAAGAGGCTTTATAATTGCTTTTTCGAAGTCCAATTAAAATGAGGAACAGCCTGCAACTGTTATTAGTGTAAATGCCAATACAACGAAAATGAAAGCCGCGAGGAACAATTTCTCATACACTCTTTGAAATGATCGTTAAACTTTGATGTCATGTGCCACCCACGTTAGCTGGCGCTAGCAACAACAGCTACAAAAAAAAGTCAAATTCTCACTGCCCATCAGTCTCGGTCAGCGGTCCCCAACCCCCGTACCAAATGACCCACGGACCAGTGCCATTCCGCGTATCATTTGGTACCGGGCTGCACAGAAAGAATAAAGAACTTACAACACCTCCGTTTTATTTAATTATGAATCTGAAAGACTTTTATTTTGAAAAGTTGCCGGATTCTCCGTTACATCCATCTACAATGTGTCACTCTTGACGCGGGTCAAGGTGCGCTTCTCGGTCACGTGATAGGTTACTGCTAAAATGAAACCCAGGAGCTAGCAAAATCAGTAAAAAACAAACGTCTTTGGGAAGGGGAAAAAAAAGTGTGTTGTTGAGGCTCTTTACGGCGGATTCCATAGTAGGATTTTGTCCAAGTCCTGGAATTCGGCTAAAATGGCTGCTTCTGACGAAAACATGGCTGACTTCCTGTTCAAGGATATACGCACTTTGGTGAGTTTCCAGGCATGTTGACGCCCCTCCCCCTGGCCACCATCGCTAAAAAGACGGTTCTTTCTTTTTGAACAACGTTTCCTGGAGGGCCTGTGAACTCATTCACTCCCAAAGACGTTTTTAAACGTCTTTTCAGACTTGGTCCAGAATTGGCTGGTGCTGAATGAGTTAATCCTGATTTTATTCTCATCGAGGAAAGTCCTCCCTCACTTGCTATGTCCATATTTGCTCCCTCTATTCAATCTCTTGCATGTGTTTCATTTGCCATGAGTATGTTCAAGCTGTGTGGGTTCAGCAGACCATTGTGCACATGT
The DNA here is from genome assembly GCA_901007745.1 of Hippocampus kuda. NCBI lineage: Eukaryota > Metazoa > Chordata > Actinopteri > Syngnathiformes > Syngnathidae > Hippocampus > Hippocampus kuda. Next base: position 26,300 of record CAAKHF010024274.1, on the reverse strand, counting down.
GCTCCAGCACGCTGCGGGTCCAGCGGCCCACCCCCCTGCAACCACAGCGTCGGATGCTAACTCCCCCGCAGGGTTGTGATCAATCTCCACTTTTGCCTCTCGCGTTATGCGCATACGCTCAAGGTCCAGTGTGTGATGGTAGCGCCGTAGGGTGAGTCACGGCGCGCAAACGTTCTCCTTTGGCCCGCGTCGTGGGCTCCGGGGAACCACGCTGAGTCGCATACTTACTTTTATTATTCTGTCAGCAGTGTGCATAAGCCCTCAGCTACGGCCCCGCTGCTGACGGCAACGTTTTCCCTTTTTGATTTGCTTGGCCGTGTCCGCTAATGGCGTGGAATGGACGCCGTAATGGCAATGACTGTGCATAGGCGTTCTCTTAACAACAACAAAAACAAACAGGAGGCTGAAAGAGCTGCTGATGTGACTTTGCCCCCCTGCCCCACTCCTATTTTTTTCACCTACAGCTCACCCCGGTGGGAACGACCATATTTACTGGCTTCTCAGGAAGAAATGGAGCCACCGACATCGATGATGGGCCAAACGGACATATAGAATACAGCATTCTGTACAACGCCAATGACCCAGTACGTATTACCCTTTTTCTACTGGACTCATTGGCTAAGAGCCAAGTGTACCGAACCGGCCCTTATTGTCGTGCCAGACGCAAGTCAAGCGCAAAGCGTGCTCGAACAGAGCCCGGTCCCTCGGTAGTTTCATAGACGTGTGTTGGACGTTTGCGCCGTTGTGGGAGTGAACACGGCCGATTTGATTCCCGGCCAGTCGAAGCGGTTCCTCTCTTTAAATTCAGCGAAAGAAAGGCACGCGGCCTACATAGTTGAAGAATCTCGGACTCGCAGTCCGTGCAGTAGATCAGCACATGCAAAGTATGTTTCTACGGAACTACAAGAAACCCATCCTCTTGCGGATGATGTAAAGTGGGCTGCTGTGAAGTGGTTACATGGAGATCCCCGTCCAGTCCAAGTCGTACGTCTGCGGTGAATTCAGCGGGTCTTAGGCCAAGTCTACTTCCTGTCACCAAGTTGTCAGTTACGCCGGGGGCGTGCCATCGAAAACAACCTCAGTCCGCTGAAATGCCCAAACACAGTCAACAAAAAAAACGTATCTGCAAGACCTCTCGTCACTCTAAAATCACTCAACCACAACTTGAGCAGTCATTGCAACCCAGTTGACGTTGATCGCTGCTATCACGCGGCGGCATATCTGAAACTTGCTTAAAGCCATTGCGACTCAGTTTTCAGTTTTGCGCGGTACCATTTTGAAGTGCACAACCGACAGCCCCAGAGAGAGCCGAGTCGTGCTAAGTTGAGCCGGTCGAATGGCATCGCGATTAACCTTACCGGACTCCCTCAGCCGTGGCTTCCTAATTAGTCACGCTTACCTCATTTCCTGTCTTTTATGCTTCCTTGTAGGAATCCAACAGCACAGTGAGTGTGGCAAACACGCTATCGGGACACATTGTTCTAGCTGAGAGGCTCAACTATGAGGACAGAACACGCTACCTGGTTTTGATCCAAGCCAACGTAAGTGATCCAGGTTCTCGTTTCAAGTGGAACCGCTGTATAAGTGCTCCATCGCCACTCATTCCGAAAAGGGATTTTGATGCAAATGTTCACTTGCTCTGAAGCATGCGATACTTCTCCAACTAAAAGGTCAATTCAATTTTATTTATTTTTTGGGTGGCATAACATCGGGAAAAAGTAGTCGCCTCCGCTGGAAGGTTATATGATGGTTGTGGGTCAAGCAGACAATTTAATTTATCACACCTTTAACATACAGTAGGTGTCAGATAAGAAGAAATGAAACAATCACATTTCCCCCTCAGAAGGTCAAAGACGGGCGGGGAGGGAGGCGGTTTTTCGCCCGCCGCAAGCTCATTGATTTTACTGATATTGACCTTCAGGTGATTGACATGCATCACGTGACCAGAGCCCCGATGTAATATGAGTGACAGTCATAAAATATGCAAAAAATAAAACCCCAACATAATTAATCCTTTTGCAGTCTGGACTGCATTCAAACATGGCTCAGACTGCAATAAGGCAGCAGAATCACTGATTTTTCAAACTCATTGTAATTTAGTTTTAGATGTGCAATAAAAAATGTGAAAGATTGATCAATTTCATTTGATGGGTATGAAATATGAATGTAACGCATTTCTTTTAGATTGTGTTTTTCACGAGCTGAACTGCAAGACCTGAGGCCGCAAAAAATAAATAAAATAAGAGTGGTTTTTGCTCAGTGTATGTAGATTCATGAAACAGCTTTTCTCTTTAAAGCATTTGGATGACATATTTTATCAAAACCTCTTTGAGATGCCAATTTTGGATTTATATTTTGTTAGCTGTAAGGTAAAATAATCAAAATGATAAATGATAAACCACAACAAAATTTCACTTTGTGTGTTTAGAATGGACATATCACTTTCACTCTATTTATTATTTGAAATGAAATACTGAAAATAAAGTTGGCCACTATATCCAGTGATACTTCAAATTTATTTTTACATTATTTGTAATTTTATTCTCTATCCTCAATGAGCCGAACTATATTCGTGACCTTTCTTTATATATTACTTTATTAGCTGGTCTTGTATTCTCTCATTATTTATTTCATTTGTTATAAAGGTCACCTCCACATTATTTAAACAGACATCAAAGTTAGAAATATACTTGCATTATTTTTTATTTTTTTATGAAATGATTGCCCGTATTTCAGCAGTATTTGATTGCGTATTTTAATCATTTTGTGGTCAGCTTTGCACGACGGATTTGATTGAAGTGCTACTTAAGGAGGTGTAATGCCCATCTCTGTGGAGCACATGTAAAAACAAGTCATCCTAATGATGCTATTAAAGCAAGCCAAACTCATCGATGATGGCATTTGTACACGCTCGCCCTTGGCTCCCAGATGGTAAAATAAATGACTCCGGCCGGGCTCCATTCCAGTAAATATTTCACAGCCGGGGGTCTGATTTCATTCCAACACACCGATAAGTCATCCTAAGAAGTAAACTTTAGAGATTAAACACATCAGGATAGAAGATTTAGGCTCCAGCCGCTGATGGTCATTGTGCAGCTGAACTTATTTTCTTTCTTTCTTGCTGGCTGGATGATCACATGACACAGCTTTTCACAAAGCTCCACTGGCCCTGCGAGGCTCTCCCGAAAAAGAAATGGAAAGGAAAGCCTGCTGTTTACAAGAACTCCTCTTGCTGTGTGTCAAAAGTTTAATTGTGCTTGGACTCTGTGAACTTGCTTTTCAAGTGCTCGCCTCGGTTCTCGAGGTTAGCTGGGAAGAATCGCTTGTAGGTTCGGAATATTGCCGTGGGAGTTAAAAAAAAAAAGCCCTCATTTATTCATGTTTTATTCAAGGATGACAAAAACTATAGGCTACTGCATAAAATATTTTAGCTGAGCAATGCGACAACTCCCTTGCTCTTACTTGCTCACCTCTTCAGGCTTTTTCACACTGCACTTAATAATCCTGGTGAGCACTGCACAAGCCCACTCGTGTCCTGGTGCAAGCTTGCCCAAATTTGCAAGTGCTAACATAGCAACACACCGGTGGAGGTAAGAGACAGCTTTTTCTTCACTGCTTGGTGTATTGCTGTTAGCACTCTGACATCACTCCGCCAGACCCTCTCGTGTTCGATGCGCCTTCCGATTTCACACTGACTCTGCTCTCGTGTTGAACATTTTTCAATTCGGAGGTGCAACGCAGGGCGCACTTTCATTGCAGGTGGCATTGCGACGCCACACAGTCCTCGGAGCATATACACAATGGAATGGCTGGTCAACGGCGCTGCGTGTTGCTAAGTACACTGTGAAAAGCACTTCAAACATACCGGCATACTCCAAGGGCACTTCAAATAATTTTAATGCACTTTAGTTGTTTTTAGCTGTAATTAATGAGTCTTGACTCGAACATATATACATAAATCAATATTGTGCATCATTAACCATGTATTTAAATCTGTAATTTCTTTAGGGGGTGTGTGGGGTGCATCTCTCCATGACGATTTGTTGCATATCTTCATAGAGTGCAATACAGTTCAAGGATTGCTTTGATTTTAAAGTGGGATTATGATTCGATTCGATACATCTCGGTTCAGTTCAAGAGGCTCTGATGCAATGAGTCGCTTGTTGTCATCTTTCATCCATGAATGAACAGGTCAGTATATGCTTCAAAGATGCGGTCTGTCCTTTCAATAATAAAATAAAATATTTATTCGATATGGATCTCAATGGAATTTAAAGTCAAACGATTTGATTCAGTTTGATTCGATGCATTCGCATCTCTGTGTTAGACCCCTCATCGTTACAAATGTTATTTTGTGACGCGGCGCTAGTATAGTCCACGATTCCAAGTGATTGCTCTCAACCAGCTACCCAGAAGTGTTCTGATATATTCTATTTGGAGTACGTGCACCGCCAGCTCACAACTCAACGCCTCTCCAGGGAGTTCAAAGGTTGACACCCCAAATCGATTGTTCCGCTTCCAGGACCGGGCGCCGTACCCTCCCAACAGACGCACGGCCACCACCACGCTGACGGTGGACGTCCTCGACGGCGACGACCTTGGACCCATGTTCCTGCCGTGCGTTTTGGTCAACAACACACACGACTGCAACCCCCTCACCTACCGCGCCGCCATTCCCGAATTCACCGAACCGGTAAGAGCCGACGGGCGCTCGCCAAGCCTCAAGGTCATTTGAACAGATTACCCCCATTTTTTTTTTTCCACTCTCATAACATTTTTTTTTTTTTGTTCTCATTTATAGCCTCATTTTTTTTGTATGGCGGTAGAACGCCACTGTGGCTGCGAGGCGTCACTGTGGTAATTCCCGGGGCAATTTTCCAGGGTGTTGGACCAGCAATTCGAGTTGATGGCTGCGTTGGGTGAGAGTGAGACACCCGCAGAATTCCTAAGTGCAAACAGGGTTTCCAAAAAGACAAAGTGGGTTACAAATATCAAATAAAAAACGGAGAGGCAAGTTTGGTTTCAGTAAAAACGGCACTCCTTTTGAATCTGTGCGGTTATCGAGTTGAATCTAAATCGGACATGATTTGATTGACCCGCGTTGAATTCGATTGATTGGCCTCGGCGAGGGTAATCCGGATTGGATTTCCTGCGCTGGACGCCTGTCTTCAAAACGTTCTCATTGCTCTGCGAGTCAAGTTTGGATGTCTATCCCCTCTGTTTGACTCCAAAACATGTCGTTACGAGCGAGCCACTGTTGATTATTCCAAACTTTTCCCTTCAGCTGAGCCTCATGTGTGATGTCCTGTATAATTCATCATAAAAGCTCCGCGCACTGCCAAGTGGCGGCCACGGAAGCGGAGGCTAATTCTTCACTGCAAGAAAAGCGAGGCCTTCTTCTCCCCCCCACCGTCGTCTCACTGCTTGTTCTTCGCCTCAGCGCTGCATGTGACAAGACTTCCTTAGCTGTCCATTATGACTGAAGTCGTAGTCATGCTGAATGAGCTCTTTCTTTCCGCATAGCAAAGATGGGATCAAGTCCCTCGTGTGCAAGTCCCAAGTACATCTAAAGTCGTAACCTTCAAGTCTCCATCCATCCATCAATTTTCTGAGCCGCTTTATTCTCACAAGGGTCGCGGGGGGGGGGGGGGGGGCTGGAGCCTATCCCAGCCGTCTTCGGGCAGTAGGCGGGGGACACCCTGAACCGGTTGCCAGCCAATCACAGTTAAATTTCGAGTATTCAATCAGCCTGCCATGCATGTTTTTGGAATGTGAGAGGAAACCGGAGTACCCGGAGAAAAGCCACGCAAACCCGGGGAGAAGGTTATCAGGTTACAGAGTGCATGAAAGGGTTCATGCAAATCTCACTTGCAGTACAAAAAGGGAGAAGACCAATCAGGTCAAAGAATTCCATTACTATTGTTCAAGTCAGGACAAGTCTACTAGAACATCCGAACTTGATCAGATGTTCTCCAGAGGCACTTTGAATGATGGCAGTTACGTGCTGACACCCAGTTAACATGAAATTGAATGTAATCGGTTCATTTGGAACGCAGCCACATCCCCAGTTTGCAACTAACTAAGCAAGGTTAGCAAAGTAACTTTACCTAATCTAATTCATGAAAAGGTGGAAAGAAGCAAAAAATGACAGGAAAGCCACCCTCAACAGCTGACGTTTATTAAGCCTGATCAGAGGCACCTTAATTTGTGGCATGCGTGTGATGACTCCCATTTGACATGAATTTAAATGTGATTGCTTAATTGTGACAAAGCCAGGCACCCAATTTTGAAACTAAGTAACTAACTGAAAGCAGAGTAAGCAGAAATGACAGGAAAAGCCTACTTGAAGAGCTAAACTTTATTTGAGGTTAATCAGAGGCACTTAAAATGACGGCAGATGAGTTGTGCTGACTCCCTAAGTTTGAATTTGATGGCTTCGTTCTGGACATAACGACAGCCCCAGTTCGTTGGGATAGCTTTTTTCTTTTTTTTTTTTTTTTTAATGAGGTGAGTTACACACTATCAGTCAAACTAATGGTGGAAAAAGTATTGAACTGATTTAGCTTGGTCTCATTTTTCATATAAAACAGGGGTGTGCAGACTTTTTATATCCACTTTGACAGAAGTTTGCAAATACAATACTGCAATATAATTAAATACCTGTTAGCAGAATCAGGTGAGGATATTTTGAAACAGCGCTAATATATAACACACACATTTGTATTCTTTTTGACGAACATTGAAAATAGGCGGGTGTCATTCTAATGAACACCTGAAAATGATCAGCACTCCCCCCCCCCACTCAGTTTTTTTTCTTTTCTTTTCCCAATGTCGCAGCAGCGTGTCGCCCCACCGGGAGCTTTGTCTCCTCATAATTGATGATTGCATTGTAATTAATCACAAAGGCGAGACGGCTGTTATTAAGTTGATGTGAAATAATGCCGGGCTCCCGAGTCCCGTGTTATAATGACCACTGGAGGAGGGTATTAAAGCTAATCATCATTGTGCCGAGCAAGGGTGGGGGAGGGGGGTGGATTTAGCACACCTCCAGACATTGTAAAAGCGAGAGGGCTTCTTAGGGAGGGCTGTGAGGATTACCCCGGAGCTGTGAGATATAAATATACACCCTGGGGGAGAGATTTTGTTCCCCGGGCAGACGTTTATGGAGAGGCATGTGTCTGAATAAGCGAAGCGACCCCCCCTCCCACTCACCTGCACAAAAAGCACTGCTCTTTAAATATGACATGCTAAACATATTCCCCTTTAGCTCTATGTTAAGATTGAGCGTCGCATTGTAAAGCTGCTTAATTACTGCCCATGATGTCCGATTGTGCCCGACTGGGCCGTTGCACATACATTAATTTCGATATTTGCCACGCTGTTACTGCGATGCATTGCAAAGCATGCTAATTGGAAAACTCTCTTCGGGGTGGTTCACTAAGCGCTCTATAAGTTGTGCACCCGCCTCGTTTTTACGCGGACATCGATATTTCCCATTTGAAGTCAGGCAATGCATGTAAATAGCATTTTCTCCTTCCGTGAACACCAATACGTTGACATTTGGCGAAATCCGTTAGTAGATCAACCGGAAAATAAACCGATCACGATATTGCATTTCCTGGTCTTCTGGTTGCTATATTATTGACGTGAGCAGTCAAGTAGTATGATGGACTTGAGACGTCCATGGGTGTGAAAAGAAAGACGCATTTAGCATCCAAATACATTGGTTATAATTTATAAGAATAATATTTATATACATATGTGTATGTGTGTGTGTGTGTGTGTGTGTGTGTATATATATATATATATATATATATATATATATATATATATATATATATATATATATATATATATATATATATATATATATATATATATATATATATATATATGTGTGTGTGTGTGTGTGTGTATAATATATATATGTGAATAATATTTATATGTGTATGTACATATATACAGCATATGATTACATACATACATGTCAGTGTGTACTGTTTTGATATATATCATATATATTTTGTATATCATGTGTGTATATATTTGTATCTGTAATCTGCTGTAATGATTGATGATTACTGTCAAACTAAACATCAAACAAAGAGAATTACTTGCTGATGATTGCAAGCCAACAGCACACCCTGTTTTGCTGTGGGATCATATTTATTTTGTATCAATCAATTACAAATAGTATCGATATCAGTGTTCGTGACAGCATTGCGATATTTGCATCACAATGGAGTGACATCAAATCTTGCAGCGTCACACACTGCGAACAGCTTTTGGTGCCAATACCTCAGTCGCCTGATAATGTCTATCCAGTTTTGATGGAATTTAGCGACATCATTTCCAACACAACTACAAAGAGGCAGATGAACTCTATATGCTTGCGGTGTTGGCGACCGGAGGCACTCGCGTAATCCTTTCCCAGTGCAGACGGGAGCGGGATAACATTATTATGACTAGAATATCAGCGGGCGGAGCTTCGGGCTCATTCCGTTAAACGCGGAGGCTTTCTTTGTTGACTCTCTTTTCAAAGGAGCTGAAATCTGATACAGACACCTAAAAAAAAAAAAATCTCCCAAAACACGAGTGAAATAAATAATCATACGGCATTCTCATACAGAACAGACACGGACGGTCTTGCAGAAGTTGGATTCTCCGCATAATGATGCACAAAGTTATTTTTGGAATTTCTTCTGTGTCAGAATGCTCTAGATCAGTGGTGGGGAACATTTCTCTCATCAGGGGTCCATTTCAGTCCGAAGGCCATCGTAAGTTTATGATGCAACGAACAAACTAATGGTTGGAACACCCTGAACTGATAGCGAGCCAATCACAGGGCACACATAGACAACCATTCGCGCTCACAATCACATCGAGGGACAATTTTGAGTCTTCCATTGACCTGACATGCATGTTTTTGGAATGTGGGAGGAAACCAGAGTACCCGGAGAAAACCCACGCAAGAACGCGGAGATCATGCAAACTCCCCACAGGAAGGCCAGAGGCCAAATCGAAATCCGCACCTCCGCACTGTGAGGCGGACGTGCTGCCATGGCGATAGACTAATTTTTATCACAAAAAAAAACAAACAAACAAACAAAAAACAATTCTGGATGTAGAACTTTCTTCAACTTAATTTGACCTTCTGGAAACCTTTGAGTGCAGGTCCAACCGCAGCGCCAGTTTCTGTCATGTGCGTCATGTGCAGCCAAGTGTTCCGTGTTTCTGCACTTGTTGCGCAACTTGCCTCTCTCCAACAAGGATTGGAATGTCAGAAGTCACAACCGCTCCAATTCAAACTGATATTTAAACAGCTTCATGATGCTGTTTGCATTTTGGCGTCATGCGAACCAGACGACGCCCAATGACGGTACCGTCGCTAAGTTGCTGTTTCGTCGCTTTGTGTGACGCAAAGTGTCATAAGCGTCAGTATTTTTTTTTTCTATCCATTTCATATCAGTTCCTCTGAGGTTCGGCTCACCATCCAGAGCTTTTCTCGCCTTACATTGGTCGTCATGTTTGACCCGCATAATCTCTTGACTTCCCACAGAGTAAATTGAACCCCCTCAATGTGACCCCGCCAATCCGGGCGGTGGACATGGACAGAAACATACAACCGCCGTCAGACAGGCCCGGTGTGCTTTACTTCATCCTGGTTGGTAAGGCCATCACGTCCCCTCCCCGGACATTGATTTTTACTCATTTAATCTTGCTCACCTCTGCTGCGACGACATGCTTTGACTTTTGAATGATCACTCTTGCCGCTCTTTGCCGTGCCGTAAAGGTTTTTATTTATTTATTTTTTCTTCATTGCAGGCCATCCGGTCACATATCCTCAGTACTTCTCCCTGAACAAAACCACGGCGGAGCTGCGCGTCCTGCAGCCCATCAGCAGGGACTTGTATCAAAGGTTCACGCTTGTTATTAAGGTAAAGGATGAATTCTAATGTGCTCATCAATGTTGCATCAACCAAGTCGGAACCGCTGTTCGTTTTGCTCGCAGATTGACCGTGTCGCCTTTGTTTGAAAGAATCAAAAAGCAACCCTGCATCGGGCTTCGCGTTTTCCGTGCTGTGACTTTGTGTTGTTGATGTTGTTAAGAGTTAGTGTATTTTCCGGTGCTGATCCAGTTTCTGTACCAGTCTGAGGGTTTGTTTTGATCTTCATGCTTATCCACTTTGTATCACATGGTTAGTATATATTCTGGTTCTGGTCTAGTTTCTATCCAGGTATTAGGATCGGCCCTTGTCCAGGTTAAACCAGCTTTAGGTTTTATTCTGACTCTGATCAGGTTTCTATTTCGTTCTATTTCAATGTCCAGTTTCTATCCCAAATGTTATAATTGCTTTCGGATTTATTTACTTGTGAGTGTTGATTTTGGTGCTGATCCACTTTGTCAACCCAGTGTAAAGGTTTGTGTTTATTCTAGTCCTGATCCAGTTTCTATCCCAGTGTTGGGTTAGTGTGTATCCTGGCGTAACTCCAGTGTTCGTGTTGATACGGGTTCTGGTCCGGGTGGTCTCACCGTGTTCGTATTCGTCTATATTCTGGTGGTGGTTAAATTTGGAATCCACCGCAGGTTTTGTGTGTTGTCTGCGATCAGGGTTGGTGTTTATTCTCAAATTTTAACCTCACCTAAATAGTTAGTGGATATTCAGGCCGAGTGATGTGGTTGGTATTATGGTACTGGCGGTCCAGTTTGGAGTCTAGTGTTGGATGAGTGCATTCCCAAAGTGCTGGTCCAGTTCATGTTGAAGTGTTTCGGATTAGACGTTCTTGCAGTGCTGGGCCAGTTTGTAACCTGCGGTATGATTTTTTTTTTTTTAGCTTTGAATTGGCCAGTCCAGCCGTTCCACATCGATAGCCTCAATGGCTGAAGGCTGTCTTACCTTATCTCGAGCCACGCTTCAGTGATCGAGTCAAAGTAGATGTGACGATTCATGAGAGGGGGGGAAAAGTGAGCTTCTCTGAGCTGAATCCTTATTTCAACCGTTGGAACCCCCGAAAAGATCAACTTGCTGTTTACTGTGAAGGATGGCTTGAGAGGAAGGGGGGGGACGAAGGAACACTGGAGATGCATGCGCAGCATGCTCGGTGTTGTGGTGGACAGAGATTGGGGGTGGGGGGGGGTACATATGCGAATGATCGCTGAGGAACCAGTGTGAAAATGAGCCATGGGTGTCTTGAGAACGCTCCGCATGAAAACACAACTCGAGGCGCTGCGCCTCTGAAAACGGAACAAATGGAGTTGTACACGGAGACAAGTGGTCTTATCATACACCGGGAGAGGAAAACAAAACGATCTACGGTGACACTTTAAAGGATGACGGGATTGGGAGACACGCAAGCAAGCGATAAGCAATGAATCTCCCGGAGGTCATTTACCGCCGCTTCCCAGATACGGCAACCCGGGCTAAAGAGTCGACTCTCAAGAGAACACTGCAACCCTGCACCACCTGTCTGTCTTTTATCAGGCTCAAATGCACTATAATGTTGAGATGGCACGCACACTTTATCGGTCAGTGACAGCTATTTTCCCCGGGGTGGTTTTTTTTGGGTTGTTTTTTTTTTTTTGTTTTGTTTCAGAGAGCGCGTTGGATCTCCGGGTAAGGAGAGTATGGGTGTAGGCAGACACTCAGTCCTGTGTGACAGTGAAACCAGGTCGTAATGTCCTCTGCTAGCTTGAAAGGCGGAAGAACCGGCGATATGGAATCATCATACGCATACTTTTCAACAATTAGTACCAGCCTGAGCCACATTTGAATTGTCACTCTGCCCGGCAAAATTGAGCCCACGTGCGGAATTGGTCTCAAGTCATGACTTGAACTGATATTCCCACAGTCTCTGATCTCTTTTTTTTGGGGTGGGGGGGGGCAGGGGGGAGTCATAATGTTTTCTTGGTGTGGGTGGTATGGTGGGCGCTGATAGGATCAAGCAGAAACAGGACATTGCTTCAGTGTGATCCGATTGCGCTGCTTCCGAGTCACATTTTGGGGATACACGGACAGGATGACGCGCGTGTGTGTTTGGTCATGCACCACGTTATAAAAATCGATCGAGCCGCAATCGAAAATGGATTCATGGATTTTCACGGTAGATTGAGCGAAGCCACGTGGCGCGCTTTTGCAAGCCCTACGTTGCCAAAATGCATCAACAAAATCCCAAGTCACAGTTGGAATTGAATTGAGTTTTCCGCAGCCTTTTTCAAACTCATCAAAGACAGTCCGGCTCGGTTCCATTGATTGTGAGCGATGTGCGTGCGCTGACTGATGCACTTGTTTACGTGTGCACGGAAGCCTCATTGCCTTGTGGAGTCCAAGCCTCGAATTGACAGCATCGCTCGCCTAAACAATGGCATCGGTGCCAATTATTAAGGCGGCGTTCGTCGCTGAATCGCTGATTAAATGTGCCCAACTTTTTTGTGTCATTTAAATTACATTCTGAGGAAGGATCGCGCGCCGTCCCCCCGCTTCTATTTAAGCAGCATCAAACTGTCTGTGCCTCTACATACGTCTAAAACGAAGCTTGCTGTCTCATATTCAAGACCCGCCCCCTCCTCACATACACAAAAAGAATTGAAAAGACTCTCATTCACTCCGTGCACGTTTGCATTCCTTAAAATATGATTCTAAAACACATTGTGAATGGATTTGAACAGCTCAGGCATGAATTGAATGTAAAGATAGTGTGTGCTGTCAATGCTCTGAGATGGCAGTAATAACAGGTTGTTGGAAGTCCGGGTTTGCAAATTGGCAGCAAAGCACGACTTCAGACGAAGCTCAAGCTCCTCTTTTCAGTTCACCATAGTTGCTTTGCACCGAAATTCCACTAGGTGGCACCAAAGCACAAGTTTTCTCTTAGACAGGCCTGTGGCCTGTGTAAATGAAGCTCCTCATTTAACTTCAATATAGTTTATTTGTACCAGTATGCCACTATGGTTCCAAAGTACTACTTTTCCTTTCGACTGGGTTAAACCCTATCTAACTGAAGCTTCTCCCCTCAGTTAAACGTCGTTTCTTTGCACCAAGATGCCATTAGATGGTGCGAAAAACTGTTCTAATAGACAGGGCTGCGGCCTGTGTAAATGAAACTCCTCTGGTAACTTCAACATAGCTGTTTTGCCCCAAAATGCCACTACGGTGCCAAAGCACTACTTTTCTTTGAGACAGGCTTGTGGCATTTCTAAATAAAACTTCTCCGGTAACTTCAACATAGTATAGTTCCGCAACGATGCCACTAGATGGTGCCACAGCACTATTTCTCTTTTAGACAGTGCTATGGCCTGGGTGAATTGAGCTTCTTCTTTCACTTTGACATATTTTCTTGGGATCAAAATACCACTCGATGGTGCCTGGACACAATTTTTACAGAGGGATATTGCCTGCGTATTTGATACTCCTCCCCTCGCTTGGACATGTTACCAAAACAATGCTATTATTCTAAACAGGGGAAACGTTTTTCAGCTAAAATAAACGATAGGAAAAAATGATTTCACTCAAGGCACCTGCGTATGTCACTTTGCGTTTTGTTCTCAGGCCGAACAGGACAACGGCCACCCACTGCCGGCCTACGCCGACCTCATCATCGAAATCCTCGACGAGAACAACCAGGCGCCGTACTTCCAGTTTGTCACTTACCAGGGTTACGTGAGCGAGTCGTCCCCCGTGGGCACCACCATCTCGGCCGGGGTCAATCTCACCACACCGCTGGGGATCGTTGCGCTGGATAACGACGTCGAGGAGGTAAGGGTCGTCTGCCCTGCAGCATGGACCGATGACAGCCAATGTCCTTTCAGACATGTGTGAAAAAATAATGATGCATATTCATCCTGCCTCCGTGAGTCATTTCACATGTTTGTCATCATTGTAGCTGGCTCTTGGCGATACTCCTGTAGGTAAAAGAGAGGCTTTCAAAAAGCTGCGACGCACAACCATTTACAGAATTGAGCATATCATGGGGATGTCCTGAGTATTTACACACATTGGTGATGACTCCTTTAATTTATAATTGCTGTTCTGGGTGGGTGGGTGGGGGGGGGGGGGAACTGCAGCAGAACCCTAATGGCTTCTTCATTCATGCCAGTATAACTCCTTAATGAAGCTCTGTTAAATCTGCATTTTAGTTCAGTTTGGTTTAGTGTGCCATGGAATGTGCAGTATCTACCACGGTGACACTCATCTGATTAATAACGTGCAAATTTCGCGCAGATAGTAAATAGGTGATGATTCATTTGCTGGCTAATGAAGCCGGCGGGTGGATCTGCAGTCTGACTCAGGGCATCCCTCCTTCCTGTGCATGGGGAAGCTCTTATTGACTCCTGGAGACGATTGCAGTGATCGAGATGCTCAACTGACACTTTTTTTTTTTTTTTTTTTTACGTACACCTGCACAATCCAATGACACAATAATGCGCAGTCACTTGCGAGAGCGACTACAACGACCGTACTACTTAGCACTCGTATTAGTTGCCGCTGCTACTACTACTACACTTCCCAAACAGATTTCTCATGCCATTAAGTACATTATGGTATATTCCATCCAGCCCTTCACCCTGAGCTGCTCGCCAGCCAATCACTGGGCATTATAATGTTACTGTCAGATAAAAATAAAAATGGACAAAAACAACTTATGATAATTCCGAATATTGAATGAGTATGAACAAAAGTATCCCAAAGAAGTAAGAATTTAGTTTGTGGTTGCAGTTTGCGGTTACCGTATTTTCTGCACTATAAGGCGCACCTTCAATGAATAGCCTATTTTAAAACTATTTTCATAAATAGGGCGCACTGCATTATAAGGCGCATAGAATAGAAGCTCAGGTGGTGGCTGCGATAGCATTATGCATCCACTAGATGGAGCTACGCTAAAGGAATACAATACAATAAAATACAGCTTTATTTATATAATAATAATAATAATAATTCATTTTATTTATAAGCGCCTTTCAAGACACCCAAGGACATATAGAGCTTTCACAACCGCTGCAGCTGTCACAAAGAGTCACTGCATTTATAAGTCTTTTCCATATTAAGTGACATAAAGAGGAAAAATGTGTCAGATTATTAAAATAACATCTCTGCAAACTGCGGCAACATTATGGACACAGCTCTCATTCTTTTGTGACGTCGTACCTTATATTATATCGAGTGCAATATTCTGAAAATGTCAATCTAAGCGTGGGTTTTATTGGAGTGTTTTGCTGTGCTTCGAATACTTTGCTGGCATTCAGAATTCCTGCTGTGTCTTGTCAGCGTTCAAAAGTGGACTTTCTGGCATGCCTTTGTGAACGTAATGGTGTGTTTGTGAGATCCGAGGACCATATATCTTCCTCAAACAGACGTCTGCCATCCTGCAGTTCACCTTTCAAAACAGCTTTGTTTCCATGCGTTTCAGGAGAAAATGTGAAGGGTAGACACGCGGAATGTAATCGATAAGCCTCTCTGTTGTGGTGTTTACCAAAGCAGGCCAACAGACGCTAATCGAACGCGCCGATGACCACGACGGACGTGCAGACAAATAAGTTGGGCGCTTCTGCGAAAGCTATTGTTTATCACCAGCGTGCATCTTATTTTATTCGTCTTTGTTAA
>CAAKHF010024274.1:302-10684 GCA_901007745.1 Hippocampus kuda | reverse complement strand
TTTTTTTTTTTTAAAAAAAAAAAAAAAAAAAAAGGAAACAGGAGGTGGTTGTTTGAGTAGAAATCATTTTTTTATTGATGTTGTCATGTTAAAAACATATTGATCCATCCTTCCTCCCACTCCTCGCTAGTTTGCTTTCCTCAGCCTTGGAAGGGAGACGAAGCTTCCATTTGGCCATGGTAACGCATTTCTTGTTATATTCCATATCTCCACGACTGCAAGACTCAAGACCCCATGTTGAAGATAACCCTGGACGACTACACGGCCATCTTCAGTCTGACCCCAACCGGCATAATCCGCTACCTGAGGCTGCTGAAACCCGTCGACCGGGAGAAGCAGATGACCTACACGTTCACGGTATGCTCCGTTCCTACTGGCTGCAGTAAATTACCGCCGACATTTGACCTGCATCTCCTTTTGTTTGCTTGTCTGAGTTGATGGTCAGAGCAGATGCAGTCAGAGGCAGGCGCGTTTGGCACAATGCGAACTTTCTTAGCCAATTGATGGCAATGTATGTTCTCAAGAATGTGTCAAGGCAAGGCGGTTTTATTTCTATCGCACATTTCATACATATGGCAAGTCCATGTGCTTCACGAAAGACACAACATCATACAAGCATTTACAAACACAACACTTCACCAAATTCTGGAGCAAAGCAGAGAAAACAAAAGCATCTTATGAAGACTGCCAGAAGATACACTGACACCATTGAAAAAACTGTGTTGTGTTAAGAAAGTGGATCTTTTATACATGCATTGACAAATGAAAAAAAAAATCTGTAGGCATAAAAAGCAGGATTAAAGATGATTTCACATTCAATTTTCAGCAAAAACTAGGATCACCTTGTCACAAGCCTACTTCCTGTTGAGACTCTTCTCTCCAGTATACAGCGTTCAAAAATACTGTGCTGTCCAGTGGCCAACAGTGGAATTACATGAAAATAATCATGCCTCAGAACTAAATACAGTACATATAATTTGTACTGAGCTCATGTGATTTACAAAATACAGCCCAACTGTATTTGTAAACAAGCAATTCAAAATTCAGTGTTCTATGTGCCACCTTTAAGCCACACACTTATTTTAACCTGTGCCAGTAGCACTTAGCCAGCGGGCGGCTAACATCATTTTATCTACTTGGACCTGACTTGAAAAAGTTACGGTGCCAAGCTGAATTGTTTAAGTTAAAAAGAAGCCAATTGGGTTTTTTTTTTATTTATTTTTTATTACAAGGCTTTAAATGAGAGAGACTGGCACTTGGTCCAATGGGTCCAATAATATGAAGTGCTGCTTCATCAGAAAAAAGGCAAAATTGGGTATAGAATGGTTCGATGAGAATTGATTCTCTCATTTTATTTTATCGCTCAACTCACCACATTTTTCTAATCTCGCAGCCAAATCCTGATGATCAGCGCAGTCAAAAAAAAAAAAAGAAAAATCCATTTAAATCCTTTTTGATCCATTTACAGGTTGTCCTGCAGGTGAAGCTTTATACGAGCAGCGTTAAAATCACTCCTACACGCTGCTCGTAAAGTTCTCAATTTACTAAACACATCCTTCTCCTGACAGATTAACCTTGCGTCAAAAGCAAATATGCAAAGCGTGTTGCCATAAAACCGCACTCACTTGCTTTAGTGCACATACAGTATCCATCTGGCAAAGGGCAGCTGGGAAAAAGCCCGTTGCAAAAGAGCATTCATGTTCAAATATTTGCATTCTGTTGTTATTACTCATCGGCCACATCGGGGCCAATCTGATTGAAGCGTTGAATAAATTACACAGTTCCAGTTTAACCAGAAATTTGTTTGCCCTTTTTTCCTTCTTTCATTGATGTATGACCAGTTGTGATAAAACTGCAACTATAATCATCAGGAATACCTTTTTTTTTTTCCATATGTATGTGAAACAAAATCATGTGACATTTAATAAACTTGCACATCTCCATCTGGAATGAACCGGTCCTTCAATGAAACTAGTAGTTCAATTACAAAGAACAATAAATGCATGAATGTAAATACAATATCTACTCACAGAAATCTGAAACATGTCCTCATCTCATTTTTTTTAACTTTAACCAAAAAAAATGTGAATAATAATCAAAAAAATATGGATATATCATCATAAAATATTAAATACATAATAGTACATATTGTATAGATTTAGTTAAATATGAATACATACATAGTGTATGAATTGTTATATGTGTAAATGATATAAATGTGATCTTGGTGTGAGAATTTTAAGGATCGGTGTCTGGTATCGGCAGCATCTGTGAGTACCCAATACCTTATAAAAAGGCTGTTTTTTTCCCCTCTATTATCAATACCTGGTATTGGTATTTGGCCGCCACTAAATATAATCATATGTAATATTCAAAACACTAGTTTCTCAACTACATCACTAATCCTAATACTGTTGAGCCCCAATAAACAAATATGCAACAATAAAGCAGCTCTAATTCCTGAACGTTTACTGCCTTATTTTTGTACAACCTGAAAGTACAAATCTAGATTTCAAATCTATTGTGGTGATGCATTAAGACAGCGCATCTACAAGCCTGAACCTCCTTTCAGGTCATTTCTGCAGCACTTGTTTGAGATTCTCTCATCAGATGTGTAATCGTTTGTCTCGCAAGGCCACGGCAAATCGACCCCTCAAATATATGTGTGTCGTCTGCACAGATGGTGGCGTCGGACGGCGTCCAACGGAGCGGCCCCGTCACCGTCAACATCTTAGTCGTCGACGCCAATGACAACGCGCCCACGTTTGCTCAAGTGTCCTACAGCGTGGACTTGTTCACAGACATGCAACCCGGGGAGACGGTGCTGCAGGTAATGAGTCCGCACAAAAACATTTCCGCCCGCTGGTACGATTCTCTCAGCAACCCGCGACCACTTCAAAATAATTTGGATTGTATCCCGATTCGCAATGAGTGAATAGAAAAAAACCGTGTCTCCGGCTGATTTTTGATTCATTTTTTTTGCTCTGACTTGCAAGCAATATGGTGGCTGTGAACTCAACCGACTTTGCAGCCAGCAGCATTTTGGCAGATAGTGAACAGTTCTTCAAAAAGAGGATTTAGTTGTTTCTTGCCACCTCCAGTTGAAATTGACTTTTAATCGGAACTAAAAACAAAGAAAATTCCACACGGTGTGTTTAAAACAATCAATTAGTGTTGCCTTAAGAATGGCCTGCTAGCTTCATGTTCACATCGAATGGAAAATGTCAATCACAGCTTGCGTTGATCGTCACGGTTTTAAAATTCATTGAGGAAAGGGTATTAAACATAAAATATTACGCAACCTTACTGAGTCAATTAAAGTAGAAGTAAAACAAGTCCGACTCTTCTGTGTTTGTGTCTGCATGCCTGTATTATACTGCCTCCCGGTGGCCAAGGCAGGCACAGCAGAGGGAGCACGACAATGAATTGAATTACAACAAAATCCTTATACAGCTGTAAGAGTGGCAAGGAGTAAATTTTTCGGGGGCGTTAGGTGGGGCGGGGGGGCAGCGGGTGTCGTGGTGGATTGTGTTTTGATGGGAGTCCAAATTAAGGAATTAAACCCGTACCTTAAGGCACATTTTTTGTATTACTCTGTTCCAGCAAAAAGCAATAGCCAGTCCTTTCATGACTTTTTCTTTACTTGCATAATACTCCAAACTGAAGTTACTATTAGCAGTGGTGGTACTAAGTGAATTATCCGAGCCCAGCACAGGGACCTATTACGGCGCAAGAACACTTGTTGCTGTCTTTTCGTCCGTATCATAAACAACCGGAGGATGCCCCCTCTGGGGATTCATCGCGGCTGTCGAGGGGCAAGCATCCATGCTGGATGACTAATATTGTCTTTACGCACGCCGGTTTAAAAAAAGAAAAAGAAAAAGGAATCAATAGGTCGTTAGGTTTGTTTGCTCCTCGGCAGTTTTGGAATGTATATAGGCGGTATGAGATTACCATAGGTCGACAAATGTTTACCAATGGCACTGCTGCGTGCAAGTGCATTATGTACACAGCTGTAGGGGTGGTAAGGAGTAAATTGGAGCCAATTATTTATTCCACGCTGTGCAAAAGGGCTTTATGGTAGAAAATAAGCCAATGGCACAAAAGCCACACTGGCTTGTTAAATTTCATGTTCATTTGGCCTTCAGTGGCGGATTTATTTCACCCCTATCTGGTCACAACCATAAATATGAGGCCGTCTAACATTTTTATTTTTTTAGTTTGGGAGGCCGATTTCAATATTTGGCAGAATAGAATTCTGACAACCGATGAATCATCTGAGAATAAAAAAAAAGATAGTTGAATGAAAAGAATGAATAGAAGACCTTCTTCGTTTGGTCCCTTAACGCTTACAGCAATTCAGATGATGAATAAACATTTGACTGCTTGACAATACTTTGTCCTTTAGTACTTGTTTAACTTTACAGCAGAGAGAAAACTTGGCAAAAATTAACCAATCTTTATTTTTGGGAGGGCTTGGGTCGGTGTGTGAATATCATTATCTTCATCTTGTGGCCTCATATGTCAATCTGTAACAGCAAAAAATAAAATCTGAAAAGGCAGCTTTTTTTTTCCCATAAAGAGCTAATATTGACCAATCACTGTAAATCAGCGGATTAATCAACACGAAACAAAGTCCCAAAATAACAGCGCACAACTGTGTAGCAGTTGAGAATCAATATTTACCTCACATGACAAAACTAATTTAAATACAGCATATCATCATATTCACCAGAGATGTTGTTTACTCAATATTGTAATGTATGCAAACCGCTACTGGGCATGTTTCACCAATCGAACTGGCTTGCTCTGACGGAAAAATCCGGACGCTCGGCGAGATGGTCCTCTGTGGCAAATTCGAAATGTGATTGGTTGAAGAAACATTATCGTTGGTCATATATTGAAAGTTATATAGGCCAGCGCGACTGATTCTGAAGACCAAGGGCGGATCAGATTCTTATGGAAACATGCACAGGCCGATTAGAATTAAAAAAAAAGAATAAAATAATAATCTAACATACATGGCCGCGTACTTGAAACAGTGAGGGTATGTTCAAATGTAGCTTGAAAACGTAGGTCAGTGTTTCAGATAGTTTAGATCGGTGGTTCTTAACCTTCTTAGAGGAGCCGAAGCCAACCAGTTAATATGCACATTCATAAGTGAAAAATAAATATATAATTTTTTTACAAATTCAAGATATTAAAAAAAAACCGCGTTGATTAAAAACAGAAAAAAGTAAATAAAATTTCAAGAGATAAGTATACTTCTTTTTTTTTAACTGTAAGGACGTACTATCACGACAGTCACACGTTGACTACGAAGCGAACTACATTTCCCACAGCACTGATTGGACAAGCAATGTCATGTGACCATCTGCCGCCAGTGATGGTCAAGTGGGCGTGTCATAACTAATCAACACGTTGAGTTGCGTGTGTCTTACCCTCCAGAGGCTCCGTCAAACCCCTAAGACCCACTCGCCGAACCCAGGTTAAGAACCACTGGTTTAGATGGATGGCTCGGACGGCCCACCACCAACTACCACTGAAACAAAAATAAAACACACACACACAATGACACAGCAACATGAAATGCATCAAAAAGTAGTGCTCTACCTCCAGCATCAGCACAGCAGGATTTGTTTTCTTGAATTTTCTATCTACTCTGATTCCATGATTGTGTTGCCTTTAACCCTTTCAGGGACAGCGGTTACTAAAGTGGACAGCTTACCATGTTATCAGGTTGCAGGCTGCATGAAAGGGTTAAATATCATTGCTTGATCCCAGCTGTGCACAAACATGCCGCTGCCTAACATCACGCGCGTCCTAAAAATGTGAATCCGTAACGCCGTTCGGCTAAATCCACTCATGCGGAGACTTCCATCTTTTTCATTTCCTCTCCATTCGTAGTTCGACTTCGCTCGTTTGTCTTTCTGTCCGACTCGGAAAGGTCGAGTTTAATCTGTTTTAAAAAAGAATGTCCGTTTGGCCTCCGCGAAATGAGGCCAGCGGCCGTGGCGTGTTCGGCGTGAGCGCTTAACCGCTTTTTATAAGCCCTTTATGAAAGAGGGGAAGCAGGCAGGTTCCCTCGGGCTGCTGCTGATGTTTTATGTTCGATGCGCCGACTTGTACGTGAAAACAAGGTGCGCTTGGTTCAGGATGAAAATTCACGAAAGATGTACAGAAAGTCCAGCAAGGCTCGCCATTCCTCGCGGCGGGCCGCCGACGAGGAACTGTGGCTGATCCGGACTAATGCGTTTGGAAATCAAAGCGAGAACCCGAGCTTTACGCTTTCATTTCAAAAGCGCACAAAATCCATTTCGGCGCCATCCAAACTTTTATGGAGCTCGAATCTCAACAGGCTGCGTGCGGCCACCCGCCGCGAGGATTTGTCTTCAATGCAACATCTATACCTTTAATGTTGCAGAACAAAGCTCGCTTTTCTGTTTGGTAGTAGCCTGACATCAAAACTGGTTTGTCATTTCCACGCTCGAGTGGCTCTAAAAGTGTGGAGTTGATGCGGCTGCTTCTTTCTGTCTTCCTGCGTCAAAAGTTAACGGCGGAGGACGCTGACGAGGGACTCAACGGACTGGTGACCTACGAGATCCTGGCCGGGGCTCAGGGACACTTTGTCATTAATAATCGCACGGGTCGCGTCACAGTGGCACCCGGCGTCAGCCTCGCCGTCGGACGATCTTTCGCGCTGACCGTCAAGGCGTCCGACAACGCGCCAGAGTCCCTGAGAAGGTACGCTCGCATGCACGCAAATTCCAACGCAGCACTCGCTAACGTGAAATGAACTGAAAACCTGCGCCGGGGTTGGATGGACAGATGGATGGAAGGCTAGGTGGCGCCGTCGTCATAGTTCGGGATTTTAGTGAGTTTTTAGTTCGTTTCGACTCTTGTTTTTTGTTTTTGGATTGAGTTGCTCTTAATTGGTTTTTGGAGAGTTTTTATTCATTTTAGTATTAGCTTTATTAACATGGAGTGTTTGTTGAGTGCAATAAAAAAATAAAAAAATAAAATAAAGGTCACAAAGGATTATGTCATAAAGTATGACCTTTCCTCTTCTGTACGGTTCTACAGCACGACTAAAATGAATCATTTTTTAAATGAATGCATGATGACATTCGTTTTATGGACATTTTTTGAGTTGAAGTTATTTTGTTAGCTTTTGCTAATTGTCATCACCTTGTTGTTGTTGTTGTTGCTGCTACAGTCAAACCTCGGTTGTTCGAACGTCTCTGTTCTCGACCAAATCAGTTTTCGAGCAAAAATTTCGAATTTTTTATGCGTCGGATTACGACCGAAAATCGGTTCTCGACCAAACTGAGCGCACTTGAATGCGCCACTCGACTCCTCTCGCCTTCCTTACACGAGGAAGTGACGCTTCCTCGTGTAGTGTTCCATTGTGAGCAGACATGTTCAATGAAGATTTTTTTTCAAAAAAAGAGCGTGGTTTCGGTTTCCGAACAAATCGGTTTCCGAAAAGCCTGCTGGAACGGATTCTGGTCGAAAACCGAGGTATGACTGTATTTTTTTTTTTCTTCGCTATCCTCTTGCAAGGAGCTCCATCACAACCGTCTACATCGAAGTGTTGCCACCCAACAACCAGAGCCCGCCGCGCTTCCCCCTGCTCACTTACAACCTGGAGGTGAGCGAAGCCACAAGGATTGGCGCCATTCTGCTCAATCTGCAGGTGAGGCGTTGATTTCTGTGTAAAAAAAAAAAAAAAAAAATCATTGTGGATTATTGAGACATTGACCGCTTCTCGCCTGACCCAAACCCGAACCCTCGTCCTTATCATCCAGCCATATGTTGATGCTCAATTCGGTTGCTTGCACCTTAATGGCAATTGAAGGCCCGTTAAAGGCCCTCCGTTGTCGTCTCCCTCCAGGCCACAGACAGAGAAAACGACCCCATCGCATATCGCATTCTGAGCGGAGATTCGCAGAAGGTGTTCAACCTCTCGGAAACGTAAGTCTGCGGCTTTGTCCTGTGTGTACTGGCTTGGGGCGAAATCTGAGATCTAAAATGGTGTTCTGTGCAATGGTCTGTGCTGGAGATTGGTATTGAGATTTATTGGTTGGAGTGTGGTAACACTTGGACAATTACCTGCTTTGACACACCGCAAAGCATCCCAATGAGACAGCTGGCGGAAAAATTGGCAGTCCAGGAGAATTGCACATTTCACACGCGACTTTTCTCCTCTCTGAAACCGCCCTCTTTTCAAGAGCCTTTGCCAATGCCGAGACGAGCGCATGTAAAGGCCGCGTGTCGCAGTTCTCAGGACAAATTGGAAGTCTCAACAGGCTGACATTAAAGCAAAAAGCTTCCATGAAAAAGCTAGAAAAATGTCATTTTTTTTTTAGGAATGGGTACCAAGGTGCAGGCGAACAAAAACTGAGAAGTAATGAGTAGCCCCGTTAGGCTGACGTGTGGACTGATAATGACGGTCGCGGAAGGCTGTTTGGGTGCAGCATGGAAGCTATGCAGAAATAACCCAACTGCATACATAAAACCTGAGAACGGACCAACTCTTAAAAATGCCACCGTGCGCTTTTAGTCCCTCCTGGGACATGAAGCACAAACTGAAGTTTCCCACCAGCCACGTTCTCTGACTCAAAATCAATATCGGCAGAAAAAATAAAAAAATAAAAAACACCCTGCTCTGCTGCCTGCCGCGTGGCGTGGAAAGCCCATGAAATATTAAGGTGCCATTTTACCGTCTTGTAAATGAGGAAGTCAATTTCGAGGGTCAAGACGCGAGGAGACTGGAGATGCCGTACTTCCTTGTGGATAGCGCTATGCATCAAAAGTCACTTTTATTTCAGTTGTGCCAACAAACAACAGAAGTTATCTCAAGGCCATTTAAATATGGCGTCGTTCTCGCACATTAAGAAACGTATAGAAAGCCACATTGATATTCTGCCAGTATAGGTAAAACTGCGCAAGTCTGTTAAGTCGTTTTCTGCCACAAGGAGGAGGAGGGAGGGAGGGAGAGAGAGGGAGAGAGAGAGAGAGAGAGAGAGAGAGAGGTGAGTCAAGTAGCCACAAAAGAGTGCTAGATTTGGATTTTTATTGCCTCAAGTATCGGTCGCTGGTATCGTCAGCTTCCACCAGACCCGATACCTTCAAAAAAGCATGGAATCAGCCCGATCCCGATGCCTGTTGTCGGTGCTCACCCATCGATTGCGTCATCGTCCACTCACCTGACTTCAGTTTCACTTCCCACTCAGTGATGTTGTGTCGTCTTCTGTTGTTTCTTTGTTGTTTGTTTCTTCACGGGTCCTGGAAATTTACCGGCAACCAGTCCAGAATGAGATCTTTATACTTTTTCATTAAGATTATTACACAAGGTTTGTATTGGAACTCATTAGATTGTACCGTTTTCCCATCTGTGTCATTGTGATTCCCGCAGTAGTGCTGGCAGGCAGCTAGCATCTGGCGGCGGCTTGAGTGCGAACAATAACTAGCTGTTGTCTTAGGCCGGCAATGTGCCTGAAAGTTAAGTCGCACGATTATGAAATCGTCGCGATGTGGAAAATCAGGATGTGGCTTTAAACGGTGGGGCCTCGCCTGGTGAGTGACGTGGGAGTCAAATGATAGTGTCGGGTTGGCTGTTGTAAACTGTTTGCCAGTCTGGGCATCGAGTGCCTTGGCAACAGTTGCTGTGCAGCTATTGAATGAATCTGTTTAATGCGCGTGCATTTTCTTTGTGTCGGTTCAATAAAGTGCAGCGCTGGCTGCGTCTATTCCTGGCACATCTGATCATCTCTTATGGCATACGAAAGTAGCACAGCACGGCGGGTTGGGCTACATTTTAAAATTCTTCACAAACGGCCAAGCAGATGCCGATATGGCACCCTCTGAATGAAGACTGATTAGCTTCTACTCTTGTTAAGTTGTGCATACAACACACCCACTGAGACTTGTCATTTTTCAAGCCTTAAATTCTGTCCCGCGACGAGATTCTTGCACTGCTGCATTTTCAGACGACGACTCTCTGCGTATGCCGCTGCTTGCGTTGAGCTATTATGAAAAATGAGCACTCCAGCCCTTCGCTTCTTATCAACGGCGCAGGTTCCCCTGAGAGGGGATGCGAGAGATGGTCGCCATAGCAGCTGAAGCTGTAAGACTAAGAGAGCCATGAAAGCAAAATATTTGGAAATGTATTTCAGTGAGAGGCATATATATATATATATATATATATATATATATATATATATATATATATATATACATACACACACACACACACACACACACACACACACACACACACACACACACACACACACACACACACACACAGGCCAGCAATCCGTGGGCATGCAGCAGACGTGTTTATGATTAGTCAATTAATGTTGTTTAGACAATTAAGG
>CAAKHF010024273.1:0-14417 GCA_901007745.1 Hippocampus kuda | reverse complement strand
TCTCTTGGTCCTTCTTGCGCGCAAGTCTCTCTACGGTTTTGTGTAGACATCATTTCGGATGACTACACTTGGTTCGATGACAACACTGGAGACGTTTTATTTTCGCTAGGTCGCTACCACTGCACCGCTGAACTTCACCGTCACTGTCAGACGAACACAGAGAAGCTCCACCCGCTCTATTTATATGGACACAGAACGCTGTAACCTTCCACACAAAATAGTTCCAAACAAGTAACAATCGCGTCAGTGGCATACATCGTATACCTGTATGATACAGGTCACTTTGGTCTTGTCAGTGGAACAATCTGGCAACTTTTTAAAAGTAAACTTTCCATTCATAAACTTTTTAAGTATCCGTTTTCGGTGTCTCGTGCTGCCGTGGCTGGCAAAACAGACATGGGCGTGGACTTTTGCAGCGCGCTTGTTGTTTTGTTTCTGGTGTATTTATAGAGCAACGTAACATCCGCTTGTGACGTGTGCCGCGTTAATCTCACAAGAAAAAAAATTAATCCCGTTAAAATGTATTTAAATTAATGCCAATAAAAACGCACTAAACTGACAGCTCTAATATATATATACTGTATATATATATATATATATATATATATATATATATGACAAACAGTCGTGCTGTACAAATGGAATTTTATATCCCAATGTAGATCATTTTACATCCCGACATTTTTTCTGATAATCTTTTTCGGCTTTGTTCGTCTATGTGTGCCTGCCTTGCTATTGGCTAGTGACCAGTTCAGTGTTAAAGCCTCGCCTGAAGACAGCTGGGATAGGCTCCTGCACACCCGTGACCCTGGTGAGGTCAAACGGTTCAGCGCAAGAATGAATAAATGAATGGTCTTTTTACTTAAAATTACAAACCCAATTTCAATGAAGTTGGGACATTGTGTTAAACAAAGAAAAACAGAACTCAATGATTTGCAAAACATGTTCAACCTATATTGAATTGAAGACACTACAAAGACAAGATATTTAATGTTCAAACTGCCAAACTTTATTGTTCTTGGCAAATCGTTAACTTTGAATTATATGGCTTCAACACAAAAATGCCCGGAGAGCGTCATGTTTACCACTGTGTTTCATCACCTTTTAACAACATTCAATAAATGTTTGGGACTTGAAGACATTAATTTTTGAAGCTTTGTAAGTGGAATATTTTCCCATTCTTGCTTGATTGACAGCTTCCGCTGTTCAAGAATCCTGGGTTTCAGTTGTCGCTCTTCATAATCAGCCACACATTTTCAATGGGAGGCAGGTCTGGACTGCGGGCAGGCCAGTCTAGTACTTGCACTCTTTAGCACGCTGTTGTAAATTGTAATGTGCAGAATGTGTTTTGGAATTGTCTCGCTGAAATAAGCAGGGGTGTCCATGAAATACGTTGTTTGGATGGTTCTCCAAAACCTGTCAGCATTAACGGTGCCTTCACAGATGTGTAAGTTACTCCATGCCATCAGCACTAGCACTGCCCCACACCATCGCAGAGGCTGGCTTTTGAACTTTACGTCCATAGCGGTCCACATGGTTCTTTTCCTCTTTGGCCCGGAGGACACAACATTCACATTTTCCAAAAAGAATTTAAAGTGTGGACTCGTCAGACCACAGAACACTTTTCCATTTGGCATCATTCCATCTTCGATGAGCTCAACCCAGAAAAGCTGGCCGCATTTCTAGGTGCTGTTTATGAATGGATTTTGCTTTGCATTGTAGAGTTTTAAATTACACTACCGGATGTTGCGCCGAACTACTGGCATTGGTTTTCTGAAGTGATCCTGAGCCCATGTGGTGATATTCTTTACCCACCGGTGTCAGTTTTACATGCAGAGCTGCCTGAGGGATCCAAGGTCAGGGGTATTCAATGTACTGTTGTATATGTTAGTTGTTCCATGTACAGCACTTTGTATGCAGCGATGGCTGTTTGAAAGTGCTCTATAAATACAGTTGAGTTAATTCAGTTCAGTCTTGCCACTGACATGCAGTGATTATTCCAGATTCTCTGAACCTTTTCATGAAATTATGGACCGTAGATGATGAAATCCCTCAATTCCTTGCAAAACGTTGAGGAACATTATCCTGTTCAACTACTTTCCCACTCAGTTGTTCACAAATAGGTGAAAGTCACCCCAACTATTCTTGTGAATGACTGAACAATTTGGGGAAGCTCTTTTTATTCTAATCATGGCATCCACCTGTTCCCAGTTAGCCCATTCACCTGTGGGATGTTCCAAACAGGTGTTTGATGAGCATTCCTCAACTCTTTTTTTGCCACCCGTCCCAGCTTTTCTGGAACTTGTTGCAGACATAAAACAGTAAGTTGATGACTATTTGCTAAAAACAGTAAAGTCTATCAATTTAAACATTAAATATCTTGTCTTGGTAGCGTATGTATTTAAATTTGTGAGAGAGAGAAATTTGTGATACTCACGTATTGCCTTTGGTGATTTGAGCACAATGTAACAACAGTACAGCATAAGTAAGCCTATGAAGATAAGGATGAGGATCCCAAGAGTGAAACCGGCCTAAAGGAGAAAACAAGAACATTGATGGCACATTTTTAACATGTCAGAGAAACCGTATAATGCTTGATACTTAAAATAATCCAGTTTTACCTGCTTTATACCCCAAGGTATACTGAGGATGGATGTACCCATCATTGTGTTCCATATTGCAAATCTGCAATAAATGCAGAGCAAAGTAATGACATCGGCTTGGAAAGAAAGTGATTAATTCAATGCAAGACGCCGACAGGGCTTACATGGTAATGATACTGGGGTTTTTTGTCATGTGATCCTTGCCAGACACCTTAAATGCTGTCCCCAAAGGGCTGTAGATGTAGATTTCTTCTGTCCTGGGGATAACATGGTTGGGGGGACTCTACAGGACAGGAAGACGCATAAGGTCATGAAATTTAGGGCCCGACCGATGAATTGGCCTTGATGTATACAGTATATCCCATCTGTGTGGGCATTCACAGGTAAGGCAATGTCCTATTTTGATGAGTTCCAACTGAAAGGAACATCCAAATAAATGTGAGCTCTACTATCAAGCCTTCACTGCAATTTTGTGTAAACACACTATAATAGGGGCTCTTCTCAGTTTACGAAGCTCGCAAACTTTGTATGGCGACTTGATGATACTGTTGAGCATGATTATTGCCAAAAGAACTTCGGCTTGCCCCAAAACACTCCCAACTCACACAGTGGGATAAGCAGGAGTTACATGAGTGGGTCGGCACCACGACAACAAAGTACAGTATACAAGAGATGAGCTTGTTTGTTGTGTGCAGTTTGTGCATTCAACTATGACCCACCAGCAGCCGGTCAGAAGAACCAGTTAGTCTGCTATAGTAATGCACTCTGCTGTTGAGGATGGCAGCTTCAGCTGACACACGCTCTTGCGGTTCATCATCTACGATGTTCCTTGGCTCCACGTAGAAAGGTCTGGAAGTAATGGACAAACAGTGAAATTGTTGAAAAAAATTAAATTGAAAAAAAAACAGATGCTCCCTGTGAGCAGAATTAGGCAAAATAGACTTCCCCTTTTTCAACTAGGTGGGATTGTAGGGCATGGAAAAATGTCAAAATCATCCAATTTTTGGGCAGATCCACAATGTTTTTGTGAAGAGGTCTCTTATACGTTTTCTCTGAACCGTATTTTCTGCACTATAAGGCGCTTCGGATTATCAGGCGCACCTTCAACGAATGGTCTATTTTAAAACTGTTTTCATATATAGGGCGCACTGCATTATAAGGTGCATAGAATCGAAGCTACAGTAGTAGCTGCGGTCGATCTATGTCGCCACTAGATGACGGGTGTCAAACCCCAGGCCCGGGGGCCAGATGTGGCCCGCCACATCATTTTAAGTGGCCCACGAAAGCAAGTCAAAAATGACAACCTCCATGATGTTTTCTAAGATCTGGGCCAAACTTTCAAATTTTCACATGCAATAAATCAGTGACATATTGTAACCATTTTCTTGTTACCAAACCCCTCATTACAGTCACTGAAACAACAATTGAACAAAACATTATTATTGACTTCTTGATATAGTTTCAGTCATCACGGCCCTCCAAGGGAAACGGTCATTGTAATATGGCCCGCGACATAAATGAGTTTGAGACCCCTGCACTAGATGGTGCTATGTTAAAGGGAATGCAATACAATACAATACAGCTTTATTTATAGAGAACAGGCATGTCCAGCTCCGGGCCTCGAGGGCCACCGTCCTGCTTCTTTTACAGCTCTCCCGGCTGCAACACACTTGATTCAGATGATCAGCTTACCAGCCAGCTATGAAGCAGCATTAGAACAATCCTGATTATTTGAATCAGGTGTGTTGCTCCTGGAAGAGTTGGAAAACTGTCAGGACGGCGGCCCTTGAGGACCGAGTTTGGACCCCCTTGATATAGAGATTTCACAACTGCTGCAGCTGTAACAAAGCCATGAGAACTGGTCACAAACATGGACATGAAACAAATACAAACGGCATTGCAAAACAACAAATGAAAGACAAGAAGTTATGAAGACAATGGATTCAATAAAAAGGCACAGAAATCTTGTGGGCTCACATCCAAAAGGAGCTAAATATCTTGAGAAGTCTTGCTTGTTTCCTTCTTCCTTCATTTAGTCAGTAGTTACCGATGCTTTTGGTATGATCTTCGTTTCATTATGGCTGACCAGAGCTCACAAAGGAGTTGTCTGAGTGCGTGTTGGCGAATGCACATGTCGTGTAGTGTCGGGCAGAACCCTTTTCGGTTACAATTGGTTCCTGCTAATAATCACCACTTGATGGCATAGGAATACTAACAGGGAAACAACTCAATGGGGAATATAAAGAGAGTTACAGTCTCTTTATGTAAGGCGCATTGGATTATTGGGCGCCCCGTCGGCTTTTGATGAAATTGATGCCTTTAGGTGCACTCTATAGTATAGAAAATACGGTAAATTATACACTGATCTTTATGACGAAATGAGGAGGCCAGTACAATTAAAGGTGTACAATCCTGAACCAAAAGAGGATTGTTAAGCCTCATTTATTTTCTTTTTTCTTATTTATTTTCTTCATAAATAAAAGCAGTCAATGTATAATTTTTATTATTATTATTACATAAGTAATCCACTTGGTCAAATTTTTATATTTGAGAGGTTTTGGCTTATTGTTCACCATAAAAAAAAGAAGGAGTTGAAATGTGTACGTTTCAAATAAATTGAACACAACAACAAATAATCGTTGTTTCAAATGGCCAACGGTGTATTGGCACATTTATGTGACTTAGTCAGAGGAGATGTTTTGAAAGTTAGTCAGCCGGTGTGAGATTCCCAACTGGATTAAAATTCCAGAGAAACTTCTAATGCAGTTGTGATGGATGAGGAAAGCACGAGCACATTAGTAATTACATGTCAAGTAAATTCCTGGAAAACCAATTTGAAGAAAATACCGATTTTATTATTTGGCAAACACTATAAAGAATGCCAGACGTGCATGGTCATGAACTGTCACTAGAGCTGTCTGGGGTCCATTTTTATCTGAGCTTCTTTATTGACTTGATTGTTGCTTTTCTTCTCACAAAGATAAAACTGTCTCAACATTTCCCACAAGCTCGTCTGAATCAATGTCTGAATCGATCATCGTCTTTCATTGAAGATACAGATACCATAGAGATATAAAATGGAAGTATTCTGTATTATTATGTAGTGCTTTGTTAGCAATACTATAACAAAATTGAAGTATTTCGCCTCGTCTCCTGATGACTTATTTGTCGCATACAGTGGCCTGCCACTAGATAGCGAGCGATTCAACTCACAGCACACGAATTGACAATTGTAATGTCGCGCGAGCACTCTGTGATTAAGTTCTGAGTCCATGTGGACTCGTGTGCGCTTCACTGTCACTTTTTCGACTTTGGGGCCTGCTCAACCTGCAGCTCCCAGTTCTTTCCCGACTCACCATTGGCCTAGCAGCCAGCAGGACAGTATATACCTTGTCGACATGGAGCTGGGCTTTTTTTTTTTTTTTAAAGCAGAATATTTCCCCCTCTCTGTGTAGGAAAAAGCTTCCGTCCACACTGCCTTGTTTATTTATTTAATAATAATAAAAAAAAAACTCCACACCAAATCGCATGCGTGCATTTAAAAGCAAGTGCAGTTGCGACACATCTGGGTGTGTGTGTATTGCTCCCACAGATTGCTTCCGTCATTTGGATCCTCGGTGCCTTGCCACGTCCATACTGTCACATATTCCTATTATTGTGAAGAGCCCCCACCCCCCTTATCCCCAAGCTCCCCGGACCGCAGGATGTCATCCTCGCGGGCAGACCAACTGCATCAATCGGCGTGGAGTGTCCCATGAGGTGGCACCGGAGTTACAACTTTTACAGTTTGTAAACTCCGAAAGACTAAAAATCAGTCAGACTAAATAAGATCAAAATAAAGAACATTAGGGTGGGAAATAAAATGCTGGAGGATAGCAAATAATAATAAATGGATACATGAATAAATAGATGAATAGGCCTGCATAAAATTTTTTTTATGATAAAATATGAAAGAAATAGCTCAGTTAAAAGCTAAATGAAGTTAGACACGTCTTGAGCTCTAATACACCTCTCTCACTTTTTTCAAACGCTTATCAAATGTGCCCCAAGAAAGCAATCCAAAGAGTTAAACACGATAGACAGTAAATATTACGAATTCAAACACGAGATAATTCTGCCGACACATTGTCAAACACAAATCCTTTCCAATGCCGCCGCATCGACAGCTTCACTCAGAAATCAATTTGTGCTGCTTATCAGAAAAGTCAATGCAGTTCTGCTTGACTTTCGACTTTGACATAGTGCCAAGGAAAGTCTCATGCTGTGTCGGTGGCTGGCTATTATGTAAATTGCGATGACATAAATTCACAGAATAGCTCTCATTTAGAATGACTTCTCACTTGATGGACGGGCGCACCAGGGTCCCAACTATTTGTATACAAACAATAAAATGTCAAGTTTACGCAATATGTTTCCTTAGAGGTAGCCATTAACTCAAGAAAAAATGTTGCTCAAAATGAGGTGGACATTGCGTAGCGATGTCCACAAACATTGCTCATCTGTCAGAAATGTTTCATCCTTGACCGAGTTCTTCGACATCGTTTGAAGGCAAACAGTTAATGGCTCAGTGCCACAAGCGGCATCCCGCTGACAACAGCACAGATTGTCTGTCTGCTATTGTTTTTGCACAAGTACGACTTCCTCAAAGTTACGCAATAAATTCGAGTAAAACGCTGATTTGCGAAACTGCTAAGCACTTTCAAATGAATGAGAAGACATCTACGTACTTCGTAAGGTTTGTGGATGAGGACGAAATACTTTTGTGTGATTTCAAAGGAAAGATACTCAAGTTGAAAGACCAAAGTGAACAAAATGAGTTAGTCAAAGCAGAAACTAAAGCTGCTCAGACCCATTTAAATTCACATTTCATGCTACAAGCCATTTGTGGCATCTTAATCTGATTATTGAATTTGGCAAAAAAGTATTCCACTGATTCATTTCGTATAACTGAAAAATTATGAAGTGGAAAAAACAGGATCGCGTCATAACTTCAGCAATGTTGTTTCCTCCCCCTCATGTGTTACACAAAAGTTAATCACACGAGCTGTATTTTTCCCCTGATATTAAAATGGAGAATAGAAGTCGACATACCTCTGCACATATGGCAGGTTTTTGTGATATAAAACTGCAAACAAGAAAAATCATCGAAACCTTTTCCCCATTTATGTGGCCGAAAACCTGCTGTAAAAAGTCAAATGAAAAGAAGGTGGTGGGGGGGATAATCAAGAGATGTGATTGCAGAGGTACACAGCTTCTAATAACTGGGTATGTAGCGGTGCTCAGCGTTTAACAAACACATACTCAAGTCGAAAATGTTCTTCACAATCGTCAGGAAGTCAAATCTCCGAAACTTTATGCCACCTTTCCTTCACTTTTGTTGATTGCGTCATCAGGTCAAGGAGAGATGAATAGGGGCCTCCTTCGGAACATAGGAGAGCACAGCACCCTTTCAAATTCACTGGACTCTATTTTTAGTAAATGATGTCATCGCATGACAGCGAAGATTGCTGACCTAAGTCTGGCCAGCGGACTTGCCCTGCAAAACAATTTGCTTGGTAATGAAACAAAAAGAAGAGTCTTCCAAAAAAATAAATAAAATAAAATGAAAAATAAAAATTCTACCCATAGAAAAGCATTTATATGACTCAAAAAATAATAATAATAAAAAT
Organism: Hippocampus kuda; assembly: GCA_901007745.1. Taxonomy (NCBI): domain Eukaryota; kingdom Metazoa; phylum Chordata; class Actinopteri; order Syngnathiformes; family Syngnathidae; genus Hippocampus; species Hippocampus kuda. The sequence continues at coordinate 6,145 of CAAKHF010024273.1, read as the reverse complement.
AAAAGATAAAGATACTACCATAACTTCCGAATTATAAATCTCTCAGGAGTATAAATCACACCAGCATAATAAAGATGACAAAAACATAGTTGGCTTTATTATCTTTCATTTATTTATCTTCATCGAGTTACACAAGTTATAAATCGTATTAATGGTGGAATGATTGGAATGATTTATCGTGTTGTCTTTGTTTTTTTTGTTTTTTTAATCAGAAAAATCTGGCATTTAAACGGCACTGTGTAGACTTTAATTCCGCCATAGATGGGGAATTCGGGAAGGTACTGTTAAGGAATTTATTCCTTACTGTGATTTTATTTAGCCCTCTCTGTTGTTGGTTCTGTTCTAACACAAAAACAAAGAATGTAGAATGCTGTTGGAGGTATTTACTGCTCACTGTGATTACAATCACCTTCAGTTCCCCCTCGACCCCCACTACTTTTAGGGCCCCCTCCAGAGGACATGTGTGACATCAAAAGAGTAACTGTTATCTCAAGCATCTGTGTTTCTGCCATCACACCAAAGATCAGACCGAAGACAATAGTGGGTAGTGGTGATCTGGTCTTACCTCACCACTCCCAACTTTTTCCAGCTACGCCGGGTCAGATGACATGTACATTTCTTTGTTTCCAGGATCTGCATGGGGCGTAACTGCCCGCCTCTCATTATCATATTGTTCCTATATTATTCTCATGACTGCATTTTTTCTACGCTTCCTGACGAGATCTGAAACTCTCAGGAGCCCGAATCGATTCGTGTTGCGTTGTGATAAACTTCAGAAAAGACGACGTGGTGTTGGGTCTGCTTCCACCTTATAGAGAAATAAAAGAACCTGTGTCCAAGGATGGCCTTAAGGAATTGGGCAGATCCCCTCCTCTATAGTACTTTGAATGACATTACTGTGACTGATTAATTCATCCATCCATCCATCCATCCATTTTCTGATCCGCTTATCCTCACAAGGGTCGCGGGGGGGTGCTGGGGCCTATCCCAGCCGTCTTCGGGCAGTAGGCGGGGGACACCCTGAACCGGTTGCCAGCCAATCGCAGTGATTAATTCAGTATTTTTTATGATTATTATTATTATTATTATTTCTACATCTCCCAATGCATACATTGATCAAAAAAATGTTTCTCTGGGGAATTGCGACAAAACGGAAGATTGTATGTCGGTCACATAACTTCCCGTAGTTATGTGCAAAAACAATTTATAGCTGATTCGTCAAAGTTTGAAAACCTTCTTGACTTTTGTTGTGACTCAGACGCTGCATCATTGTCCAAACTATCCAAATATTTTACTGCTTTAGCTGTATGGTAGTTATGTTTGTATAAAGAATGCAACCATTTTACACACACATGTAAACAGCCCGAGGTTTAGCTTGGAGAGTCAACCTCAGTGTTGGCCAAGTGACATAGATGTTCAAGTCATATGACAACATGTGGTAGCGTTTTGTTTTCGGTGTGGAGATGGTATGCAACTTCCAAATGCATGCTAGTTATTTCGTCTGCTATGTCTATCGAGGGTGGAGAATGTGTACGCGCCTTTCCAGACCAAATCTATTATGAGTCGGTCACAGAGGAGACAGTGCAGTGCTGGTTCATAAGAGAATATTGATGGACTGTGTACCTCTTAGCTCTGGAGTCCAGTGAGTCTGTTGAGCCTCTGTGCTGCGAGAAGCTCTCTCCAGCCTGCTCGGAGTTTAGCAGAGGCCTGCTGTCGTTCTCCATGATAACCGAGTCTCTCGATTAGGTCCTGACAACTCCCATCACCTGACTGGGACGAATGTGTCATAAAGTTAATAACTGACTGAAAAGGATTACGTCATCAAATATCACAGAGGAACAATAAAACAATTTGTGCAGGATAGTCAGAAGTGGTTTCTGTTGCATTTCTTTCTTCCCATTTGACGTATGTAACATTTTCACCCAGATGGGCTTTGAGTTGCTGAATCTGAGTGATGGATCAGAAATTAAGGAGTGCAAAACACACTGAAGCAGGATACAGATAACCATATTTTCTGCATTATAAGGTGCTTCAGGTTATAAGGAGCACCTTCAATGAATGGACTATTTCAAAACCGTTTTCATATATGGGGCACACTACATTAAAAGGCGCATAGAAGCTACAATAGTGGCTGCAGTTGTGCTATGCATCCACAAGATGGAGCTACGCTAAAGGGAATATAATACAATGCAGCTTTATTTATATAGAGCAAAGCCGAACAGAACTGGTCATGAACACGGACATGAAACATAAATACAAATGGCATTACAAAAGAATAAATGACAGACAAAAGTTATGAAGATGATTGATTCAACAAAAAGGCACACAAACCTCGTGGGCTCACATCCACAAAAGGCTAAATATCCTTAGAAGTCTTGCTTGTCTCCTTCCTTCATTTAGTCGGTAGTTAACTATGCTTTCGGTATGATCTTCGTTTCATAATGGCTGAGCAGAGGTCACAAAGTAGTTGTCTGTTTGAGTGTGTATTGGCGAATGCACATGTCAATTAGTGTCGGACAGAACCCTTTTATGTTACAATTGGCTCCTGCTAATAATCGCCACGAGATGGCATAGGAATACTAACAGGGACACAACTCATTCTCATATAGAGAGACTGTGTAGCACCATACATAAGGCGCATCGGATTATAGGGTGCACTGTCAGCTTTTCGCAAAATTGAATGCTTTTTGGTGCACCTTGTAGTGCAGAAAATACGGTCGTTTAAATAACTGATTTTCAATCAGTGAAAGACTAAACACACTAAAATATACTAGTTATGTGGCGACACTGCAAAAGACACAATGGAAAGTCCTCCCTTTGTGATGCTAAGTTCTTTATCCCTGTTCCAAAACATAAAAATGTTTTAAAATAGATCCAATCGGCTCTCAAATCAATCAGCTACATGACCTTTACGAACCTAATTGCTGTTGCGCATTTCTCCAATAAAAGACGATTTGATGGGTCTCGTATACATGGGGTGAGATATGAACAAGTATGGTTCGATTTTAAAGTGGCACGATTCAATATGGTACGCCTCAGTTTGAGAAGGCATGATGCAATGCGTTTCTTGTTGTCTTTACAAATGGTCATGGTTGCTGTTCAGTCTGTCTCCAGCACGTGGCATTGGAGCCCCCCCCCCTTACACATCTGTTTCCCATCATGTCATCAACTGTCACCTATTCTATGGGACTGCCAAGCCATCACCAATCGTCGGATAATTCGCCTTGCTCTGACTTTCGACCAAGTGCTGATTTCCTAGACCTTCATTGATCTCGCTAATAGTCGTCATCTTGAGTATTTTATTGTTTTGTTCCCATTTCGAATTGTTCTTGTTTGAAGTGTTATCCTCTGTGTGTTTTGGTTTTTCTTGCTGATTGGCTTTTCCTTGTCTTTTCACGACATGTGACTTTGTCAAGAGACTGTTTATTATTTTCCCTTGTCTTTTGCAAGCGCCTTTGGTTAATCTCGTTCGTTTCCTGGTTAATTGTTACCAGTGTTTTGTGTTGTACTTTGTCGGTCTTGGTGACCATATTTTGTTGAATAGAATATTTTTGTCATCACTTATCATGGTCTGTGCAAGGATAGATTGAGTGATTTTTTTATATTGTGATTGGATGACAAGTATAAACATATACCATTCCGACACTAAATTGGTTTGCATGCGATAAATTGCACCCGCTCATGACATAACCCCCACCCCCCAAAAAAACAATCTCTGACAACTTGCCACACACCCAACCTCGTGCAGACGCATAGCTTTGCCGGTAAAATGTCCGACTGTTCGTGTCCCTACCGAGAAACACCAGTGAGGAGGTTAATTGCCGGAAAGGCCAGCAAACCATTGCACATCCCTGGATGCACTCGGAGGGGTTTTTCTTATTAATATGTAATACTAAGTAATGTACTAGCACAAGCTAATAGTGCATGTTCTATGTTTGCCATGGCTGCATACTAAGTGAGACATGCAATGGTTTGCTGGGTAGCAACAGGCTGTGATTTAATGTTGCAAGCTCGTTTGATGGGCTGTGCGTGTGTTAATTAAAATTGATTTGAGCTAAATCTGAATTTACATTTTTGCACCATTACAATACTTTATTACAGGTAGTCGTCACATCTTCCCCTCCATGAAACATACATTAATGCTCAGTAGTACACATGACACTTCAATGTATTTGCTTTCAAGGCCTAGTAAATGTTATCATTTTTAATGGCCACATAAGCAGCTGAAACAGGTAGCCTTCAACATAGCGTATTAATATAACATTATATTCATTATGGCCTTTATGAAAGGTTTTGGGCAGTGTTCTGTGCAATATGCCCCTGTGATGAGGCCCACGCTTTTGTCCTTGAAATCAAGTCTGAATTTTTGGGTAGGGTGGATTCATTTGAGTCATTATTATATCACAGAGGCAAGATTCATCAGAAAACTGTTTGGACTACAAGGGTACAGAAAATATTGAAAAGAAAATGTTTGACTTGACTTTCGCTTCAATGCATTTTTTTCCTTGCATTACTTTTACATTTACACTTTACGTAGTTTTAAAACTATTACTTTTACTGAAGTAAAAGCTGGAGTTGATACTCAAACTTCTAAAGTCTTTTTGAATCCCAACAATATCTATACTTGTACTTGATTAATAAACGTGAATACGTTTGCCACTACTGGTGACAATACAAAAACATCTTGTCGAGTTGTTTACTTCCAATCAAACTAAACCAATGCTCCAAATAACCGAACCCTGCCTATCAATTAGATTTGAGTGTTTTATTGTGTGTAAGCCAATCTTAAGCATAAAAATACATATAATTAGAAGCACGGTCAATAAGTTACCTATTTAGAAGTGTTTTTTGATGCGTAGGCTAAAACACAACCGACATTTAAAAAGTCGCACCAGTGTTTACAGTTAATAAATCTTTTCCAGTGTCTAAAGTTCATAGTTTATGCTCAGCTGTGTCAAAACGTGGTCAAATGTGTTATAAAGTGTCGTCGTTAAGAAATCCATCATATTATTTAGATTCTGAAATACATATTATGAATGCACCAAAGGGAGCAAGCGTTGACAATTTAACATTGGTAAAGACGTTATTAGAAATTGAAATGGTGATTTTTTTTTCCCCCTCTTATAACACGTAGGCTAAATCACAACATATTCCCCGCAAAACATCATAAGTGTCAATCATGCTTGAAAAAAACAAAGACAAAAAAAACCCCACCATACCAATGTTTATGATGATGAAATCCTTCCCGGTGTCTTCAGTTCGTCTCAGTTTAGCTGAACGTGGCAACCTTGACGAACAGCGTTACAGTACAAAAGTAAACAAGTACATTTACTGTCTTGCAACGTACAAATCAGTTTGCTGACAATTAACAAATACGTGTTGTGGTTTTGTCCCCCTTCATCTTCCGTCCATCCACTGCGCTTGATTTCTTCTTCTGCTACTGCTTGCTTTGTCTTCTTCTTGTTCGGTATTTAGTAGCGGTTGTTGACAATTGCGATACGTTACCGCCACCTGTTCTTGTGCGCGCGTCACTACATTTACAATCTACTCGAGTTGTCACAATACTGTATACCAGTGGTCCTCAACTAGAAATGCTGTAGATCCACTTTTTTTTTTTTTTTTTTTTTAATAAGACCAAGGTCCGGTCCAATGCACGGCGGTCATGGGGAGCAGGGCTATATGCCCATTTAGTATGAACAAGCCAAGCTTATACAAATCAACACTCCTCACAACCAACCAATAATGGAGTGCATGAAAATAACAATTATTCACTTTGCCAGTACACAGCAAATAATGAGAGGTATTGTGTTGAGGCACAGGAACTTTTAGGAGGAAAATAACAGGAACAGTTATTTTGACTTCAAAATGGCGCCGCGAGAGTGGCTGCCTTTCCAGCAGCTCCTATATTTTTTTGTTCTACTTCTTCCTTTCATAACTTTGCTGCTGTGAATTGGGAATTTCTCCATTGTGAGACTAATAAAGGTTTTCTTATCTTATCTTATCTTAACTCTTTTATTTTGTTAAGTTGTGCCTGCTAGAAATAGCCCTTTTAGGGAAATAAGACATTTTTTTACTTTAACTTTGTTAAACAGTACCGTAGTTGTCTTTTTTCCCCTTAATTTAACAAAAACAAAACAAAATACCA
>CAAKHF010024272.1:12945-24898 GCA_901007745.1 Hippocampus kuda | reverse complement strand
ACACACACACAAACCCCCCCCCCCCCCAATACGCTCCGAACAAGCCTTGCAGAAACAATGGCATGTTAGACACATGAATAATCCACATGTGCTCAGTCGCAACTGCAAATTAGGGCCAGTCAACTCAAGTCAAATGTTTTCTGAGCCGACGTCCCAAAAACAAACAAAGGACAGGCAAGCGATGTGGGAAACGATGGATGTTGAGGCGAGAAAGGGGGGGAAGAGAGAAAGAATGCTTTTGGAAGAGATTCTCTGCTTACAGGATGTTCTCTTGGCTGGAATTGGAAGGAGGAGCATGAAGGAACACATTTTAGGGAGTACATACTGTATGAGCATTTGTCTTTTTTTTTTTTTTTAGGGAGAGGGAGAAAGTAGGCCAAGATAAGCTGCGGGCTCATACGCATGCCGAGCAACACCCACACATCACCCTCTCTCTCTCCCCGATCAGTTTATCCCCTGCTTTGCTTCCCTCCATTCTTCCTTTTGCTCACATTTTCAGCATCCGCCTCATCCTTGCGCCCATGAGCAACCCCGCCCTCCCGTTTGATCGACTCCTTCATCATCACTCCCCATCGCCCGTTAAAGGAAGTATCCTCTTCTCTCCTCTCATCTGCTGCTGTTAGAGCAGGTGAAAGTCGAAGACCTCGGGCAAATGAGAAGTCGCAAAGTCGATGGGTAGTGTTTCGTTCACCGATTGATGGATAGATGATATTTTTTCATCTTTGTGCCATTGAAATTGCCAATAGGTCTCTCCGCTTCAGGAAAAAAACCCACACAAAAAACGGAACGGCTCTTTTGTCTTCCATCATGAAACAGGAAGTAGGATGTTAACGAACTGAATGGAGAAAATTAATAGAACTACACTGCACAGCAATTTTTTACATTACATTAGACCCATAGATTCATAAAAACATTGGTTTTAATAATTCTTTTTTTTTTTGGGGGGGGCTGTTTGGTTGCTCTTAGAACTATTTGGTAATGTCCCCTTTTCTCGCGTCATTGGTTCTAAAGCAGGAAGTAGCCTGCTCACTGAAAGCAAGCGTTAATATGGTGTTTTTGTTTTCACAAAAGTTGAATATAAAACAAATGTAGTAGTAGTAGTGGTAGTGGTAGTCATAGTAGTAGTCAAGTGTGTCGCAATCCTCCCATTTTTTCAGTGTTGCAACCCATGTCAAATTTCTTTTGTATGTTCAACGGGCTGTTGCGACATGGACAGCGGGCCACAAATGGCCCCCGGGCCATGGCTTGGACACCCCTACGCTACATGGAGGCATAGTTGAAGTTAACTAGTTCTGTTTTGAATTGTAACTAAGTGCAGATGTATGATTACCTATTCATTATTCATTTAACCGAGAAGAAAATGCAGTTTTGATGGTAAAATATGCCTGTTAGATGCCGACATGGATTTGCTCAGTCTTCATGTCACAGTTGAAAACGTGAGTCAGTGTTTACTCGCACGATGATGTACTTGTTGCCTTTAAGGCGATGTTAGCCGTACGAATTCATGTTGGTTCAAACAATTCTTTTAATGTTTACATTTGGTGTCGGATGACCCCCGGTGGAACATGTGAATCTGCTCTGATGCTACGAAGCACTTCCTTTCACATGCTTAGCCAGAGTGTCAATGATGATCACGTTTTCCACCTCCTTCATTTTGGACCAACTCTCATTTTCCAGATTTTAAATGAAGGCGTCATGCTTTTAATTAGCGAGACATTCTCTTCATTCTCCGCTGCCCGCTGTTTCCGCTCACTCTTTCTATCGGATCATATTTGAGAGCTCAGCTGACATTAGCTTGTTGGGGGGAAAGCAGGCGCCACCTCTCTCCCTCTCCCCACTGATCAAGCCGCGCTTTGGCATGCTCGATGTTCTCACGTGGCGTTATGACTCAGAAATATGTGCAAGTTAACCAATGAATTATTCCACTGCTATGAATGGAACATGGGAGTCTAAAATGTGTTTCATTTCACACATCTACAAGTGAACCGTTCAAGTCAAATGGCCCTGAAGTTAAGTCATGTACTTAATGAAAAATAAAAAGGGGACACCTTTGAATATAAATTGGTGGAACAACGTGCCTCTAACCTCACGCCTTAGTTCAGTCAGCATAAAAAGTATTAGCTTTTGGTGTGTTTTTTTATTTGTTTGATGCTCCACTTGTTTCAAAAGAATTCTATTGAACTGTGCCTTTAGTCACACCATGCGTTTGTTGTCAGGGAGCTCGATGTGGAAGCCATGAGGGAGGCGGCAGCCATGTTGGTCGGAACTCACGACTTCAGCAGCTTCAGGGCAGTTAACTCCGACATGCCTTTTAGAAACCCCGTGAAGACGCTGGATGTCGCCAGCATAAAGCCAGGAAAAGCGTTTCTATGCGAGCACTTCCACAGGTAAACAGGATTGAAAGATTTTTTTTTAACTATGAAAAGGCAACATAATAAGAAAAAAGAATAAAAGGCCTGCCCACCCAAGTGTGAAATTATACAACCTAATTAAATAAGCACTGAAGATATTTATTTGCCTTTACAACTTGGCGGACACGGCATTTGCAAATGGAATCATTTTACATGTTTCCATGTGTGTCTTGCAGAGAAATTCCATTCTGGGAGTTGACTTTTCAAAGCAAATCTTTTCTCTACAAGCAGGTATGTTTCTTAATGTTCTGCTGCCGGTTAGGCTTCCAAAGAGGTAGAAACGAGATGGTTATTTTCCATTACAACTCGACACTTTTGAGTTCATTGTGTGGATGGCGCTAAATATTTTTATGGCATATATTTGATGCCATGTTAGACCAGCGATTCCCAACCAGTGTGCCATGGCACGTTAGTGTGCCTTGAGAGCACCAAAGGTGCGCTGCATTATTTCTTTTTGATTGTGTGCAAAGATCCCTAATCAAGCCACGTTGTTGTTGTTTCAGGTGCGAAGAATGACGGGAGCCCTCGTGGCCGTGGGCCAGGGAAGGATCTCACTTACCAAGCTGAAAGACATCCTGGAGTCTCGAGACTCTCTGGCTTATCCAAACAATGTCGTTGCTCCGGCCTGCGGCCTCTTCCTCACCAGGGTGGACTACAGTGAGTCAGGTAAGTGTGGATGGAAGAAACAAAACAGTTGAGTAGTTGTGTCACATATTATATTTTATTTCATTATAATTTCAATGGTTTTTTTTTTCTTCATATAAATCAGGTAGAATTTAATTCATCCTTTATGGGCTTAAACCGCTGGCCAAACCTTAAAGAATTGTACAGGCAACGTACCCTTTGATGACTTAAGAGAGGAAGTCTTGCTGAAGGCAGCTCTGCCTTTGTCCCATCGCTTTACAGCATCTGTACCTGTCAGAAGTGTGAAAAGGAAGTTAGCTGCACAATAAAACTAAAAAAAAAACGTGATATTCTGTACTCACCAGTAACCTTGGCTTGTGCTGTGGCAACCGTTAAGAATTATGTCAGCCATATCCCCAAACATAGCTGCGATTTTGTGGCGTTTTCAAACATTTGTTACACATTTGTTCTTCAAATTGGTGACATAAAATGTATGTATTTGGAATTATTTTATCCTATTTTAATCGATTGCAAATTTAAAAAATATATTACCGGTAGTCAAATAAACAGACAGATTGCACCTTATACGTTGCAGAAATAAATGGCCGATGAAATACATTTTTAAAAATGAGTTAATAAACATGGTTCCCGAAAACCAATGTGTCCTTGAGCCCAAATGTTTGCCCGCACCTGCTCTCGTTGAAGCAAGCTTTTTGGCAACAACTGTAAACTACCTTGTAGTACTGCTTATCATAACTGAACCATTGTTGCACTTTTTGACCGTTATCAGATTGTGAAGATGCACCTTAGCGCCATCTTTTATGTGATGCCGTGTTGACGTTGCTTCTGTTAATTACTAAACAAGCTGTATTTTGTGTCTTCCATCAGATCTGCTGCCGTCACCGCCAACCTCAACCGGAGACTCGAGTGATGCACAAACTCAAACGTGAACGTCCGTGTAATAAAAATGTTTTATTTAACCCTTTCTAGTTAATAGTGGGTCTTTCAAATGACACATTGGACACTGCAAACAGATGACCACCTACACATTTTTATTCCAACGAATACATAACTGTGTCCGCGAACGCAGCTCAGCTTATCGACCAAACACCAAACCACATTGAGCCTACCTTGTTCTAAGCACGTTACTTTTTACGACTACTTACTGTGTATACATGAACACAGGGTAGCTTTTAATATCAAACAAGGTTTACAACATGTGGAGTGTAACTGCTGTGTGTGCGTCTAAATAGTGGTAGACCACATAGAAAGTGTACACACGTCCACTATGCATACTGTGCATCCAAATGAAACCGCAGACGCTTTTGTTCTCACAGATGATCCACGTGGATATTTATCACTCAGTTGCGAGCCTTGAATTTGGCTGCACCAAATATATTTTCTGCAAATAGTCCATGACTAGAAGTGTATCACCGCCACCGGTCTTGTAGTGCCAGTGGGGACCAAATGAGGTTTGTTCAAGTTTCAAACTGACCATTCTCTGTGGTTTAATGCCCCAGAGGACTGATCTCACAAGTTAAAACAGTCACCGAAGGACACACAGTCAATCTTTTTTTCCCCCCTCTCTCTCTCAAATGTCGCGGCAGTTAAAGTTGAACCTCATGAGGAATGTTTTTTTTTCTTGCACTTCTCAGAAGTGACATTATCAATAAAAGCAGTCACACAATTTGTTCCGAAATGTTTTAAATGGGTACACAAGTACATGTCGTCTTATCATGCGACCGTGTTGTAACACAGTAAATCTGATTGGCATAGGTCCTCAAGTCAATTCAGCATTTGGTTTAAGAGTTCAATAGATAAAAATTTCAAGTGTCGTTCAGCATGTTAAGTCCAATATTTTGCATTCTCAATAAAACCATATGTATACATAATGCACTTGAGGAAGGCTTTTGTGTATTTAAATCACGCACAATCATTGAAAACTTTGCAGTTTGTGTGAAGAAGAATGTAATGGAGCACAAGTCCAACCCTGATTGAGGCGATTGCGAGACAAAATGACATCGGACCTGAACAGTCGGAATCTGGAGAGAAACTAAGCATCACGTGACAAACGTTTAAAAACAATGACATGTTACAGCTGAGCAGTCTTAATACTCAAAATTGTGTGAGATGCTCGACTGGGCAGAACCCAGAATAATCTAAAATGTTCATATGTTGAGGACTTAATAGTGTGCCATCTCCATTGGCAGCCGTTTTGGCATTTGGCTCCACACCCTGAAACTAAAGTTGAGGTTCATTTGGGATTCATTTCTGTTATGTGAACACAGGTATTCACTAAATTTGCATAGACCCTTAAATCCATCCATCACAGTCATCATCCGAAACGGCACACTAGCATTCAACAGCAGCACCATACCCAACTTCAATCTTTTTACAGACTGTCAGTGCTGTAATGACCTCAAGAGGATACATTCATTGAACCTGTTCATATATATAAATGAACAGCAGAATCAAATCAGGTTTTTGGGAGTCTATCGATAGTATCATGTGTACAAGGCGAGTTACTTTTTTTTTTCAGCATTAAAAACTCAAAACTTTATTTCATGAAGTAAAAAGAGTAAAACGGGTTATGTTCCACAGACTGAAGTTCATTACGTGTGTGTAAACGTGCAGTGTATGTGGTTTTGCTCTTTTTTTTCCCCCCTCCCCAACGGCTTAAAACAAAATACAAACTTAAAAAAAAAGACCGCGTCAAGAAGCGTACAGTCCTTGCAGAGCACAGACAGCAAGTCTGGCTGGCGTCCACTTCATCAGCACGCTTGTCTTTTAGTTGGCGATTTTCTCAATTTCATCCAGGTCGTGTGTGTCTAGTTTTTCAATTTTCTTATCTGGGGGAAAAAAAAAAAAAAAAGTTATTGGGGTGGGGGGTTCTTGTAATAAAAATGCATGGACCTGTGTGGATATTATCCGTGTTATTTTTTTTTTTCTTTTGCACAGTCTTATTAGTATTGTGCACTATGATGAACAACGACTGTCACAAACAAAAATAACTATAAAAATCAGTCAACTGCCCTTTATTAAAGCCTGGTTCACACGGCAAGATTTTAAAATTGTCAGCTGAAATCCAAACTCTGAGAGACCCCACGTGACGAGGAAGAAAAAAAATAAATCGCAGGTGTTTGTTCTGTTGCGAACGTTCCGTACCTAAGATTATTTTTGGAGCCTTTACGAGAATTGAGCCTGACCTACGATTGTCAGCACGGGCGATTCGGGGCCGAAATCGGACCGATTATCCTCCATGTGAACCGTCTTGACAACTGGATCAACAGGCGATATACATAACAGCAAGAGTACTTACTAAAATGATCCTGGATCCTGTTGAGGATGTTCATACTCATTCTGCTGTCCACCATGTTGATGGCCAGCCCTCTTTTACCAAACCGACCCGTGCGGCCAATCCTGTGCAGGTATGTCTCGTTGTCTGGGTTACCATCCTGGTCTACTGGCAGGTCGAAATTGATCACCACTGATACCTGCTCCACATCAATTCCTGGTGTACAGCAAGCACAGACAGAAAACTCCTTAACATCCCATCTCAATTTTGTGACATATGTCCCAACTTAAATCCAGATATTTTTGTTTTGCTTGTTCTTTTTTTTTTTTTTTTTTTTTTTTTAACAGTGCAGTGTGAAAGGAGGGTTCCAATATGTTCAATTTGTTTTGCATGTGTGCCTCACCTCTGGCACAGACATTTGTGGTGACAAGGACCTTCTCCTTTCCATCTCTAAAGCGTTCAATGACTGCGGCCCTCTGCTCCACTTGCATCTCCCCACTGAGCAGCGCCACCTGGTGGTTCTCTTTGGAAAGCTCCCCCGCCAGCCAGCCTGCGGTCTTCCTTGTCTGGATCGCACAGAGGAAAGCAGAGTCATCAATTCATATACCAGCCTGACACTTATGGAACAAGACATTTTTTCTTTATGTGGAAAAAGATACTATTTTGCTTAAACCGACTCCGCGCTTAATAAGGTTCTTTAAACTCTGGCCAATCTTTATAATGTTTCCAAGGAAAAATATTACACCATTCATAATCTATCAATTGGAAAGTTCTTGAGGAAGGGGAGATTCTCACGTGGCAGAAAATCATAGCCTGGGCTATGGTGATGGCACCATAGATGTTGCACAGGGCTTCAAACTTTTCCTCCTTGCTGTTACACAGCACATAATACTGTTTGATCGTATCCAGCGTCTCCTCCTCTCTTTTTAATTTGATGATATTTGGGTCGGGCACGATGCGCCTAGCGAAGTCCCACACAGTCTCCTCAAACGTGGCTGAGAACAGCAACATCTGGCAGTTTTTGGGCAGCATCCTGCATGGCAAGGAAACAAATTGAGCTTAAGCATCCTTTGAAAAGTACAGTGAGAACTCAAAATCGGAACGGAGACATAATACAGTTTACACATACATCTTCAGGGTTTGGAACTTGTGAATTCAACTAACTGCACATTTTAAGGGTGGGGACATATTCCCTATTATATGAACTCATTCACTAATATTGCTTTGGCACCATCTTGATGCTCACTAAGCTGAACTCATTCACTAATATTGCTTTGGCACCGTCTTGATGCTCACTAAGAAGAGGACCTTCATTTAGACAGAAAGAAATCTTTGCTGCCATCTTGAGCATCTACAGGCAATGAAACACGTTTTGGGCGCATGTCAATTATTTGGATTTTCGCCACTCAAAACAGTCCATCACCCTAGCAGGGGTTCACGATAGGCTTTTAAAAGGGGCACAATCAACCCATTACCAATGTTGTTAATTGAAGGCAACGGAGGAATAAACTTCCTGATACTTCCATTGCAAAAAGGAAAAAAACAGCTTGCGGTTGTACAGTAAGCAGGCTCAAGTGTGATATAAAAAGGTGATTGTTTTTTTTTTCTCCTGTTCAAAATGGGAAAACAAACTCATTGAAATTCTAAGATTTCACATGACACCACTTCATGATGCTGTAGGTCGAATGAGTTTTTTTAACCACTGTATTTCAGGAGAACAGGGAGCTTTATTTATTTTTTAAACATTCACTTTCACCTCTGGATGCGGATACTCTGGTCTTTGTGACCCTGCGTTGCGATCATGACATCAGCCTCATCCAGCACGAACACCCGAATCTTCTCGGGATCGATGAACTTCAACTTGCTGCACCAGTCCAGCATGGTGCCGGGCGTGCCAATGACAATCTGTTCCTGAAGCTTCACACCTCGTTGCACTGCAAAGTTTTGAGGGAAACTTGTCAACACAAAACACGCCAGATATTCAAGATGGCACCCAATATGACATGTAGAGCGGGCAAAGACTCACGCCTATTTCCTCGTATGGCATAAACTAATTTGACTTCAGGGTAGTTTTTCCCCATCTGCTCAATCACTTTCCCGGTCTGAAGCGCCAGTTCATAGGTGGGTGACAAACACAAGCACTGATAGGAGAAGAAACAAGAGAAGCAAAGGATTTAGACGGCTCATTCAGTGCTGGGACTAAACCCATCTATAAGACTGCTGATATTAATTTCAAAAAATAATAATAACCTGGGGATATTTGTTGTCAGGATTGACATGGCTGAGCATGGCGAGGACAAAGGCAGCAGTTTTTCCTGTTCCTGACTGAGACTGGGCAATCAGATTCTGTGGACTAAATGGGGAGGGCACAGGGGGTGGAAACAGACGGTGTAACACAACCCCAAGTTGCTTTAAAGTAGTTAGTGTCATCAGTGTATACTCTAAAGAACCATACATTTCCCCCCCAAAATTATACCAAATCGGTATTTATTCATCTCTCTCACACTCTCGCTCTCTCTCCCTCATATGAACAGGTGTTCATATGATACAAAACATGTTCATCTTGTTTACACATGTCACTCTCTTCAAAACAGAAGCGGTGCAAGTGAAGGAGCTTGACCAAGAGAGTGAAAAAGATGGCAACTTTCAACCATCATGGTTTATTGTGTATAGCAAGACTGTTATGGAAGCATTAAAAACATCTATTTGCACAAATGTTAAAAATGTAACAAATGTAAGATGATAACAGCAAATCAGGGTATTGTATTAGACACAGGTTCAGGGGGAAAAAAATGTATATGTGGTTGATTTGGGAGTGGGGGTGTAATTATACACAGGATTTCACGGTGCTTAGTTCAGAAAGGTAGTAAAGCACAGTCAATGTAAAGCATACTCACGGTTCAGCGAGCATCATAGGTAAGGCAGTCTCCTGGATTTTGGAGGGCCGGTTAAAACCCATGCCATAGACACCCTGGAGGAGCTGTGGTTTACTGCACATACAACAAACATCTTTGGTCAATTGATCAAGTTTTGGTGCAGGAATACAACAATCAAACGTTACTGCAATGGATATCCAGCCATTCTGCACTTCCACCCCACTTTCGCATAACTGTAAGACAATTTTTTTCCCCCCCAACAGGAGTGCGTCCGCCACTGCAGCGACCACCAATGCAGCACATATCCAATGAATGGGTGAGTCGACAGTGTGCTTCGCTAGGCTAAGTGCAGTGTGAAAGGCCTTATTGGTATTGTCACCCGTGTTTCACTAAAATTATCTCCACATGCCTTACATGGCTCCTCCTCCATCTCCCTGGAAGGAATCAGTCGTGGTGTAGCATTTTCACAAGTATAAGTAGCGAGTAGCGAGCATGCAGGCGCATGGATGTTTGAGTTTGACAAGTTCCAATTGTGTGCAAGGTCATGACAGTATATGAATGTGATTGGATTAACGAGTAAAACATAACATCATTGATTAGTCAAAGTCGACTCGACTATCATCACCTTAGCGATGACTGGGAAATAATTTTGTGGCCACTCTCCACACTCTGGGCACAAGTAAAAGCTACTCTGGTCAGATAGTTTAGTCCCAATCACTCACTGACATCAGACAGACACATATAAGAGGTAGACAAAAATAAGTGTATGATTCTTGGGCATGTTTTGATAAAAAGTATTCACAGAAATGCAATTGAAACAACTGGGAAATGTTTTGAATAGGTGCCTAATGCATCACGTGTCCTTTAATGCATTACCTGCATGCACATGTGCTCATTATTCATTAATTATATATGCTCAAATCACTGTCAGGGCACATGCCAAACCGACGACACACTTACAGTCGCAACTCCTCAAAAGATTTGACAGAGTACAGTGGAGAGTTGGGATCCTTTTGAAGCACTTCAACTTGATTTGTGTTGTTGACAAGATTACTTCTGATCAACTTGTTCAACAACGACTGGGCCGCTTTATCTTCTGCGCACACAAAAGAAAAAAAAAATCTCATTAGAAATTGTGCTTTAAAGCTGGATGAAATTATTAGTGAGCTGAAGGACCATGCATAACATATGAAAATATGAATAATATTAATCTTGACAATCTTGCACAAATACACTATCCCTTCATGTGTAAACGGAGATCATTTTAAAGTTGTCCATAGTGTGCTGAGTGTATGATTATAGCATGTGAAGTGTGGTGCAATGCAGAAAACCATCTATCAAATACAAGATCCCACCAGCTCACCGCTTTCATCTTCATCTGCCGTCTTGTCTCCTGAAGTCTTATCTCCTGACTTTGCAACAGTACCGCCTGCTGAAGGTATAGATGTTCCTAAATTACCAAAATCAAATTATGTCATATTCATACTGAAAATAAGTCAGGAAACTTTGTAAACATACCGTTTTCTCCAGGCGTGTCTTTTAAATGAAGGTTTCCAATCTGTGGGAAAACAATTTACACATCACTAGACTTCAAAACCACTTTAACGGCATTGTTTGACAACTGCTACATATTTAACTGCTACAGATTTAAACGTGTCTCTGAAACATAAAACTTGGTAAGCACAAATCTGATGCAGTCAACGCTTGTACTTATTCAGCTTAGCTATTTTGGAACCTCTTGCATCATTCACTCGCCAGCCAGCTAAAGCTGTCTCAATGAATTAACCTTAAAGGTAGCATCTGCTCAAGCTAGCAACGCGCAAGGCACGCAGCACCTCTTTTCCAGCTAATATGGCGCATGTTAGCGCTTGCGTTTTGGCTAAGGAATTGTCTGTAGACGCGGCCATACACTCAGCTTTGTATTGAAACACTGTCGGGCATTGACAAAAGGTAAACATTCATTTTGAGCCGCGCTAGGCCTGAGTCTTTTAACATCTTAAATGCTAACACAACATGAACTAGCACTTTTTACACTTACTGATTCCGCCGCCGCCTCTTGTTCGTCCACTGCCTGGGCCCAGGAGTCCGAAGCCATCGTTTTTCCCCCTTTTCGTTATGACTTCCAAAACTCAAAAGTGTTGAAAATGCCTCAGACTGAGCGACAGGAAAGTAAAATACAGTACTTCACAGCCACAATAGCGTGCAGATACCGACAGGAGAGTATTGTACAACGGCTCAGTCAACCGAGTGGAATTGAAGTGCAGGGGGAAACGTTCCTACCAATTCAATGTTCCCAGTTGGATTTCGCCGAAACATACAAAAAACAAAAGAAACATTCCAAACATTGTTATGGTGGTGAAAATCATTGTACCGGTATTACTAACGTTAGAAGAATCCTCGACCCAAAGTTAAGGTCTAAGTTATAATATCTCACTGTTGTTTTTCAAGATTGTTAGAACCAATACAAAACGTGTAGGGTACAGTATTTTGTATCAATAATAATGTAATATTAATAATAATAATAATAATAATTATTATTATTATTATTATTATTATTATTATTATTATTATTATTATTATTATTATTATCATTAGAACGACGATGACGATTGCTTTTGAACTGGTTCAAGATAATTGTTTTAAAAAACACAAATACAAAAGACCTGGAAAAATGTTGGTACCTTAATGTGTGTGTGTGTGTGTGCGCGCGCGCACCGTGTGGGCGTTTTTACTTGATTGATCATTTA
>CAAKHF010024271.1:42341-62202 GCA_901007745.1 Hippocampus kuda | reverse complement strand
GGGGGGGGGGGGGGGGGGGGGGGGGGGGGGGGGGGGGGGGGGGGGGGGGGGGGGGGGGGGGGTCTTAGGAAGGGGGGCGGTGCAGCGAAAGAAAGATTGGACGGGCTGCGCCATGGACAGATGTGCAAGAGGGATTTAGAGTCGTGGGAGGAATCACGCAGGGGATAAAACTGCCAGTGAGTGAGTATGCGTGTGTGTGGTTGAGGGTGAATGGCCAGAGCTCAACAGTGGTGATGATGTGCGCGCTCGCACACACACACACACACACACACACACACGCTTCACCTGCAACGAGGGCTTGGGTGTCAGCTGCTTTGAGCACTCCTGCGTTTGTGCGAAATTGTGTGCATGTCAGTCAGTGAGTGAGAGTGAGAGATTCCCGACACCGGCAGCAACAGTGTCCGGCGCACGCAGATCCCGACCGCCCACACATTTTGGACGGGCAGGCGAGCAAGAAGATCTGAGCTCCAAGAATAGCTTAAACGTGCCTCTGCTTGGATTGTTTTGATTATAAAATGGTGACATAGATGTTGTCAATGCACTGACTGAGGAACTTCAGGACCATGGAGAGCGCACAGTGCTGAGCCAGCACGTTGGCGGGCTGTGACACCCCCCCTCTTTACCTAACGCTGGGGAGATTGCATGCTTGATTATGCACATGCGTGCTTGATCATATTAGAGCAAAAACATTCTGATCACATTAGTCATTTGGGGGTTGGGGAGGGACACAATAGCATGTATTTATAGTTCAACACGGTTGCAGTCCAACGAAGGTGGAAGGACGTTCCATTAGGTACACTGGCACTTCTAAGATTCAATACTAGACGAAATGATTCCTAATTTTGATGGTGTAGTAGTCGGACACTACACGCCCTGTATTTGGTGCAGTCAGTGCGGGTTCAGTTCCCACTCAGTGGTGGTTGTGTGAATGGTTATCTTTTTAAATATCCACGCGTGGAAAAAAAAATTGTTGATGAGTTAAAACAGCATGAGAGTCCAATAAAAGTTGATGAAATGAAATGAAAAATAATCAAGCAGAGAAAAACAAAATCTCTATACTAAATGCAATAAAAAAACATCATTAATCAATGAAAAGCAAACATTGCAGCTCAACAGACTTATAAAAAAAAAGACATGAAACATGACAACAATGATGATAACCCTAGAAAACATCAAAATAATCAAAATCATTCGATTAAATGGATATGTTCAAACAAGGTGTGTTCTCAATTAGCATCGCAGGTTGTCTTCAAACTCGTAAAACGTCATTCGACCTATCTCAATGATAACAAGTAGTCTCTGTGCTGTTTTGGTGACATGATGTGTACGACACCGCACGTGGACCAGATGAAGTGAAAAGAGAGGGTCGTCTTGAGACATTCGAAATATGAATGAAGATTAATGAGGACTGTAGAAAATAGATGGATGTCTTTATCATTGCCGTAGCAGAGAGTTGGAGCAACAGAAACACACTGAGTTGCTTCAACAATTTTCCTTTTATATGTTAAAATGTTTCAAACGGCTCCGTAGAAGTCCCACACCGATGCAAACTCCAACCACAATATTCAGATTATGTTTGAATCAGTGTCCATCAAAATACAACATTATTAGATTTGTAAAGGAGTAGCTTTTAAAAGTGATTCCAAAAAAGTGCGTGCCTGGTGAAAGCGTCTTCACGTGTATATGCAGCGTTGAATACACTGACATGGAAACAAATAAAAAAACAAAGCTGCTATGAAGCGCTCTGGGGAGTTGTCATTTGCTCCTCGAGTCGACATCAAACCTCCTTATTGATAGTTTGCAATGCAATCATGAATAATTAAAATGCTACCTCCTTGGGTTTCAAAACTTACATAAAGAGAGGTGATGATGTTTTGTTTTTTTGTTTTTTAAGTGCTAAAAGGAAAATGAGGATTCAGTGTTGAGTGCGTCAAACACAAAAGGCATTTGCCAATCGGACATTCGCCCTGATCAGTAATCAATCATATGTACATGAGCCTTAGACTACAATATAACTCTTTCCTGCCAACATGTATGGAGTCTCTTCGAGAGTTGTAAATTTGCTCTCACCGCAGTCAACAGTGTCATCCCCTCCTAAAACCTTTGCTATCAATCACTGGCCACGCCCTCTCGAATTCAGGAGCAACATGGGGAATGTAAGTGAAGCCGCCTTGGGCCCACGGCTTTTTTCCCCGAGTGACTTTGTGCCCGCATTTCTCCTTCCAAAACCCTGCGTTTATTTCGTCCCCTTGTATTTATCTCCGACTGGAACCTTCCTTCCCGACGCGTTCCCGATGGTTGCTCGTGGAGGATTGATAAGCCGTCTCCGATCAATTGCTATCACAGATCAGTGGCGTACCAGGGCGGAAGAGAGGGAGAGAGGAAAATCAGTGAAAGAGGCAGGCCCGGGAGGCCTGAATAATGACCGCCTACCTTGCAAACCCACTGCCTTGTTTCTCTGTAATCTGGAGTTCATCAGAACTGTATTGAGCTACGTTAGTCATAATTCAAGGGATCCATCGCTCTGTCTGTCGGGGGTGCTCCCGTGAGCCGATGCATATTATGCAGCAGAAAAACAAACATACACACACACATATGCGCGCACACATGGTGAGAGCGGAATCAAAGACCAAGTGAGGCTGGTGTTTGCTCAGCCACATAGAAATAAGCAAAAAAAAAAAAAACAAGTCTCCTTTTTTGACATAGGCTGAAGGCGGAGCAGCAAAGCAGGGCAAAATGGATTTGTTTGCATCATTGTTTGCAAAAACTGCGTTACTCCACTAATGATGACACACTGGAGGGGCGGCTTTACATCTCCAGTGCAAATTAGATCGCGCGACTCATTTTTCAAAGTAGAAATGTTGACTGGAGCGGAGCAGTTTAAATAAAAGTGTTCACCACTAGATGGCAGCACCTGCAACCTTATGCTTTTTTTTCACCAGAGAAGAAGTGACCGGGTCGGGCAAGAAGCCAAATGAATCGTCGTCGATTCAGAAACGGCTCGCAAAATGCGCTCGGACAAACAAATAGATACAGCCCCGAACATTTTGGCAAACGTCACTGAAGGTTTTCACTTGATTAAGTTCCTTTCCAGTTAAGAAGGGTTAATGGCCAGAGCCATTAGCGCCGTTTAAGCGTTTTGACCTCGATACTCAGAGAGGCCAACACACGTTGGGCTTTGGTGACCGAATTCATTTACGTCGACGCCTCAGGTCAATTGAATTATGGAGCGAATTTGGCGGGTCGTTAGTTCTGTTACAGCACATGCGATTAGTCAAGTCAAGAAAAGCCACACGGTTACCTGCTGGAATAGATGAATTCTATTGTCCTTCTTTCTTTCGGAGAATATATTCAAACATTGTACATGGGCCATAAAACATCAACACAACTCTCTTCAAATGCTAGTTTTTTGTTTTTGTCATACAACACACACCCACAAGCAATGTAATAAGTTGTGTTTGTGCCAAACATCCTCTTTAGAATACAGGTTAAACATTGCTTTCATCAGACCAAAACAAATTTTCCCACATTTTTTTGTTACGGTCCAACAAAACCAAGATTTAACTGGACCGTCATTCCAAAAGGGATGTTTGTGATCATTGGTGGAATAAGCTGCACAATTATTTCTCTTGGCGTCATTTTTAATTTCATATCGTGGGCGAATGGGGTTCAAATCTCCGCTCCCGTCTTTCTTTTGTGCGTCGCCCCTGTGCTTGCGTGCGTTTTCTCCAAGTACCGCGTCTTCCTCCCACATTCGCAAAACATTCGCGTTTGCATCAACGAAGACTTAAAATGTCCACACGCAGCTGTTTGTCGATATGTACCCTGCGATTGTCCGGCAGCCAGACCAGGGTGCACCCCGCCTTTCGTCCATAGGCCCCCCCAGCACCGAATGAGGACAAGCGGTTCCGAAAAAGAATCGATGGCTGTGCTCCATGTGCATTATGTCATCTTATGGTGCACCATCTTTCCTCGTCTTTCTGATCCCGTATTCAACAGGGTCGCTTGGTCCACCTCCGCCAGCTCCGCATTCCAAGGCACAACCTCCGTATTGATTTCTGTATCCAACAGGAGGGATTATGCAAAGATCCCAAAGGGTGGGGGGGGGACAACCCTTGGGACAGATTCACACAAACTCACTCCTCCACGATATCATCATGCACCGTCTTCAGTTTCAGCCTATCAGTTGTTGCAGTGCAATCCATACCCCCCCAGCTGACAATGATTCGCTGATGATGTTTTGGAAGAGAGGACAGCAACAACTTGTCACGGGAGGACGGCGTGCTGCTTTATTTGCTTTGCCGCAGGCTTCAAACACGGAAAACCCATCATCAACCCTCGCAAACTCTCTTTGTCAACGTGCCTATTTGCTGTGATCTCTGCAGTCTTTTTGTGTGAAAGCAATGCAGAGATGCTGGCCAACAGCGGTAATTGCGGGATGACAAAAAAAAAAAAAAGATGGCGAGGAAACACACAAAAAAGGTTTGGCTCAGTTAGCGGCTGTCTCGGTTTTGAAAGATTGCAAGTTAAATTCCCAGTTCCCCCGTGGTTGTGCTGAAATATCATCGAGCGAGAAGTGAATGTCGTTAACATTTCTCCCATGGCACCTTGAATTAAGCGGCACTGGAGAGGGAGTTTGAGGCGATGTTTAAATGCGGCCCGTTTAGCGTGACCTAAGTGGAGATTCTTGAATGCCGGCTGTGTTGTGACAGCCTCTTTCAGACCTTCTTCCTCACCGATCAATGAAACCACCACATGGCTTTGCCTATATCTGCAGTATTTGGCCAGTGGGCTGGATTCGAACCAGGGACTGCCCATTGAGGGGCACACTTCTCTTCAATTTCTAAGACGTATTTTTGTCGATAGCATGAACTTGTCCGGATGACCCAAAACCTCGGCCCGGTCGTTCAGTGGTTAGCGCGTCGACCTCACAGTGCAGAGGTGCCGGGTTCGATTCTGGCTCCGGAACTTCCTGTGTGGGGTTTGCATGCTCTCCCCGTGTCCGTGTGGGTTTTCTCCGGGTGCTCTGGTTTCTTCCCACGTTCCAAAATCATGCGTGGCAGGCGATTGGAACGCTCTAAATTGTCCATCGGTGGGCTTGTGAGAGTGAATGGTTGTTTGTCTATGTGTGCCCTGCAATTGGCTGGCGACCAGTTCAGGGTGTACCCCGCCTACCACCCGAAGACAGCTGAGATAGGCTCCAGTACGCCCCGCGACCCTTGTGAGGATAAGCGGATCGGAAAATGGATGGACGGACGCTGGGCAAGTTCAGCATTGGGGTTGAAATCAGTCCGCATCGGGATGCAACCACCCGCCATTTTTACTTTGTGAGCAACGACATTTCAAAAAAATATTTTGTTTAGTTTGTTGTCAAATAAAACAGATCTTCTATGAAACTGCTACAAAAGACAGTAACTCCGTCCAAAGCAGTCTAAAACTGCATGCTGAGGTGGAGCTCCCGAGGCTCAACAGATGCTCGCTAAATCCGGTCTGAGAGCTCCGACATAATGAGTGGTCAATTTGCTTCATTTACACCAGCTGCCGGCGTAGACATTCACCTATTAAAGAGCTTCACATTGTCACATGGGGGGCGGGGTGAGTGGGGAAGACCCCCTCAGCAATATTTTAACATCATGACGATTTTCATCATCTCTGTTCCACATGAACTCCTGATGATTTCCCCTCTCGCATTTTGATAGTACGAACAAAAACAAAGCAGGTGTCTGTCCGAGCACAGTGACAAAGTGCTGCGTCATGACCCGTGTTGGATGGCGACAAGCTGTTATCCGAGAAAGGAGGCGCTACTAATCTGCGTCTGCTTGATGGAAGATGTTGGCTCTCCTTTGGCCACTCACGGGAAGCGGCGTGGAAGCGGCTGATGTCGTGCGTGACCGTGTGTGGTGCTGCTGATGCGTGGACAACCACGCTATCATTTGTGCTTTAGTTCTGAATTGACAGCGAATGTCAACCGGGGCTTCGAGCTAGCTTTAGAGCGCCTTCGTTGTCACGGTGTGAAAAAAGCTCCCCGGCGACCGAGTTGTAATTTTAACTACCGCAGGCTTGAAACAGATGCACTATTCGCAAAAAGATGGGGCTATTTGGCTTTCGGGTGAAATTTCAGGGCGAGCGACTATTTTCATTGACGAAGGCAAGCATTTGGACAAACTTTCACTTCTTGAGGAAGAAGCGTATGACTCATGCAAGATGCAACTTATATTTTTTTCCGCAACGTTTTATTTTCCGGATTAATAATTGTAAACGAATTGATTTCTTTATATTCTTCCCCCACCCCTTTTTTTAACATTCTTTTTTTCATATCCATTTAAGCAAAACATCTTAAGAAACTGCTCTGAGTAATGACGTCTTCAAATCTTTTTACTGTTTGTAAATTTGAAGGAATGATACGCTGGCTCCGATTTGTCACTGTTGACGTTATATGTGTGTGTGAACCGTACGCGTGTTCAGTCGGGACCATCTGCCACCATCCATCCTTCGTGCCAGCAGCCCGAAAAACCTCCCCTCCCCCCTCAACTACCCACCACCACCGACCCCAACTGTCAGATAAATATTTCAACGTGTGGGAAATATGTGAGTGTGAGCGAGTGAGCATCAGAACGTGCAGCAAGGTGAGTGAGTGAGTGAGTGAACGAGTGAGTGAGTGAGTGAATGAGTGAACGAGTGAGTGCTGTGCATCCAGCAATGTCATGGTAAAAGCTTGATGAGGATGAAAGGGCAAACGCATCGAACAAAAAAAATATACGGAAAGACTTCAGACTCGGCAATGCTTCACGCCATTGAAAAACATTTATATTCCCCCCCACACACACACTTAGTTTCAAACTGGATTCTGGAATATTGCTTTGTTTTTTGTCTACTGGCCTAGATTCACATGACATCTGTGCTGCACAATCATTTCCCACTCGAGCACGACCCGTTTGTTAGCACTGAGCCCTTTCACTCATTCGCGAATACTCACTCACGCACTTTTCTCAAACGCAGACACACACTTACCAAGTCCAGTCGTCCACCCCCCCCCCCAATTCATTTTTCACTCTTCAGATCAGCGTGCTAAGATCATGGTTATGAATATTTTATCCATGCGTCTGCACTTTCCTAAACAGATTTCCCATTCCGTACGCGCGTTGATGGCACAGCTCAGTGAGGATAGTTCGGCGTGTCCGACTGAAGCATCCGATTGCATTTTAACGTTGTGACGCAGCCTTCAGAAATTGAACGTCCACTTCAATCACAAAATGAGGAGAATCATTAAAATGGTTAATGTATTGAATAAAAAGTCGATCTATTTTTACATACTGTCCCTTTCATGTTTGAATGATAATAAGGCGAATGTTTTTTTTTTTTTTGTGGCCTGTTTTTTTTGGGGGGGAGGGGTGGTTTTTTTACTGTGGCTTATCAGTAGGCGGGGTCTACAGACAGACGGAAGAGGCTACTTGTGAGAAAGCGGAAATGATGCCTGGAGCAGCAGGAGTGTTGTTTTCTTGTGTTTGTAGCTCCTGTTAGACTCACGTGTGTGTTTTTTTTTTAAGTGTTTCATTTTACAGTTTGATGCTTTCCTCCTCCTCAAAAAAAGCAAAAAACCTTCCGCCTGAGGACAGTGACATCTCACTGGTCAATAACTGACCTTTGCATGTGGCGAAAATTCTCCTTTGCATGGGCTGTATCATTTTTAGAACCAAAGGTTTGGATCCCGGCGCGTCTGTTGAAAAGGTTGTGTCCAGCATTTCTTCACTGGTTTCTGATGCAACTGCCCCCAAAAGAAATAAATAAATAAACATTTGATCATGACATCTCTGGAGGTAAAACGGCTCATTCAAGCCTGAGGGACGATTGCGGCACGGGCGTGCTGGAGCCCGATTTTGTGTGTGTGTGTGTGTGTGTGTGTGTGTGTGTGTGTGTGTTCATTCGAAATGCTGCTGCTGGCCTCTGCTTGTGTCCTCATTCTCGAGCAGGTATTTCTCTGCATGCATTGCACGGCCGTGGCCCGAGCGAGCAGCCGTACGTCCGGCGGTGGACGTGTTTAGCTGTTAATATGATGCCCGCTGTGAGCTTCCCTTGTAGGTCAGACTCGTGATTCGGCAGACTAATTTGAGAAGAAACTCGCGCATGAATGCACAACAGCGAGCGCATATTGAGGTGAATTTGATTTCCCTCGCAGTTCCTCGTGTCAGGGTCTTCATCTTTTCACAGCTCTTTCTCTCTCTTCATCGGTCTGATCCACCTGCCTGCAGGTGGCTGTTCAAGCGGATATAGAAAGAGAAGCCATTAAGTCACCAAGCTTCCGTGGTGTCCAAAGAAATAAAATATGAGACATAAAAAATAAAAAAAAAAATACACACAAGCGAGCCAAATGGGCATGTGCGCGCCGAATGAAAACATTGTCGAAGCACCTCTGACCCCCAATGACCTCATTCGGCCTTTTCGCGTCGGCGTCGATCAGCATAGCCCGTCTCGAATTCGCGGTGTCTATTATGCTACAAATCTGTTCGGTTGTGAGGTCATCTCTTGTGCACAGAGATCGTCGGGTCGCCGCTGTTATTCGGAAGTGTTCATTAGTCTATTTGGCAAAAGCCACCAGTACAAGAAATAAGCTTGGTCGTGTCTTCACTGGAACTCCAGTGTTGGTCTGGTCATGTTTTGTTTGTTTTAGTTTGTCGGTCGCCAGCCAATCAAAAGAAAACGATCAACAAGTAACGAGCCCCAAATGCTGACGACTGAATTTGTCCAATGGGCCGCCAGCGTTTGTTCTTTCCAATTTCGTATGGAGCGCAAAAAAAAAAAACCTGCAATGCAAATTTTGCCCAAATTTTCGGATTTCAATTTTAGTCTCGGATCTTAAATGCAAAATGGCCACAAACAGGCCACGGGACTGAGCCTAATTTTAATATTAAATGTGTGATCTGTTAGGTTTACGTGAAACAACCAATTAAAAAAAAAAAAAAAAAAGAATGATACAGGGGTTGCTAAGATCAATAGAAATGCTGATGGAATATTTGTTGGCATGTTTGGTAAGCCGCCCAGTTCCCAAAATAGAATTTTGGTCGAAATGACAGAAAAAAAAAATGAGTGGAATGCTTTTCAAACAACTTCCAGTTTCCTCTCTATTATGTTGCCTCTCATAATGTGAGCAGTTTTACTTTAATTGAAATTCATTTGACAGTTGAAATGAAAACATTGCTCTGAGCTGCTTCGAAAGGTTCCTGATTTGTAAAATTAGAGCGACTTGGAAGTCAACCAATGTCACAGGCCGGTCCTGTGTGCACTTTGGATGTTGCGCTGCATTTGAAGAGAGTTTTTTATTTTTTATTTTTTGTTCTCTTACCTCCTGTTACGAGCCTCGCTGGCATGCTTTGCCCAGCGGTACTAAGCACACATGCGGCTCGATTGAACAGAGATGGGAAAGACAGACGGGAAGGTGATTGAGATGGATGCCATTCATTAGAAGCTCATTTCGCTCTCCTCCGCTTCCCAATCTTTCCTCTCTGACGACGCCCCAAACAGGAAGCTGGATTGAGGCCTAAATGCCAGGAAAAATCCTCACTCGGAGCAATAATGACTCAGTGTCTTATTGAGACTTGATTCCGCCTTAAGCTTATCTAACCAACGGTGACTCATCTGCCAGATGTGAGCTCCCCGCTCGGCGCGTTGGGCACACCTGCCAAGATCTCACCTGCTTCGCTCTCGAAAATCCGTGCCTCCTTTTGTCACTCCATGATTTACCCCGACGGGGTGTTTTTCTTTTAAATGATTTAAGAACGTTTGGTGGCTTTGCTTCCCTGAGCTCGACATGAGTGACTTGTTGAGCAGGTGGAGCAGACCTTGAGAAATGTTGTTTTTAAAGCGTGGGACTATTTTCTCATGTAGTTGTTTGTTCGGTCAATTGGGGAAAAAAAAAAGGCAAAAAATGTGTTTGTGAATCATCCTGTTTTTTTTTTTTTTTTTTTAATGGAAAATTTGACACAAGGACCCACCTTCATCGGAATTGGGGTTTGCAGCTCTCGTTTCTTTTTTCATGCAAATAAATGGGTGCCTTGAGATACGAGTGAGCCGTCTCATGGGTCCTTTGAGTTACAAGCTGTCATCAGGACAATTGATCGTATCTGAATTGCCGGCAAAAAAAATTGGAGACATTCGCGTTCGCAGTAGCAGTGAACTCAACTCCGCTCACTTCACGACAAGCAGCCGTTGAGCATCGTGAAAACAATCCGAGACCATCCAAGCTCTTTAATGCCGCTTCTAGTTAAAGTTTATTGTTAAGCTGAACATTAAACTAAGACAATTACAAGTTGTGTATTTAACACGAGCAAGCTCACGTTGCTTCAAAATCCGCCGGCCTCATGCTAACCCATAACGGGAAACGTCATTGATGCGTTTGCACATAACATGGATGTGGCGGCGTGATAACACTTCAAGCAACGGAATTAGCACAGTCGGTCCGGACAGTCCAGTAGACGCAGTGTCCACTGGAGGATTATATTTCATATCGTGCTAGATATATTCACCTTTGCTCAATCGGAACTCTTTGAGCAAAGGCGGGTATTTGCAAGGTCATGTTATGATCATTCCGAAGAACATTATCCGTGGTCAAAAGTGTGGATAGACCTACAAGGAGTGCGACTTGCAGAATCTCCAACGTGCTGTCATCGTGTTGGGCTAATTACAGAAGTGCTCTCATGCTAAGATGCTAATCATGGAAGGGGTCAAGACTTTCTCTGTTTCAAGTACTGTATATTCTTTTTTTTTCCTTTTTTTCCTCCACCCTTTGAAATTAAAAATGTAAATACGGCGTATCATCTGAGGCAATTATAAAGAAGGGTAATAGACGATCCACTTGTCGGCCACGGCATCCAATCGGAGCATTAATTGAGATCGCATGGAGTAGAATCAAAAAAGCCGCCTTCACATGAGTTGAAACTGATCATCATTATTTTTGGTAAAACATTTCGAAAGCGCCGTTACGAATGATTTACAGCGTACGCAGGCTTGTCGCTGTGTCGCTTATTGTGCTGAAGTATGGACATGAGGAAAGGCCCTGTCGAAAAAGCGCAGTCGTTTCGTCAAGCTGAGTGATGACAGACCATCAGAAAGCAAGAGGGTCGAAAACGACAAACAAATGGGCTCTTATTGGAACAGAAGAGATATTTATGCAGGGAGGACTGTCGTCTCGGAGTAAATTATGAACCCTTTGCATATGAAGGCGCTTTTGCATATTTCCATTTGGTTGCCATTTTTGGATTGCGTGTCATCCTTGTTTTAGCATGCTGAATATTTAATCAGTCACTCTGTGGCCCATTTGAGATTTATATATTTGTCTTTTTTGACTCGAGGCCATCGCTCGAGTCCTTTCGCTCATCGCAAGTAGCTGGCTTGCGGTCCGGGACGAAAGCTGCCTTTTGCCAGTCTGCCTCTGTCGCCGAAACGGACAAGCGTAAATCGCTGGATGGTCTGAGTGGCGACTGTGTCGGTATACAAAAGCATCAACAAAACCCACTAAATATTTCATAATTTTTATTTGGATTATTACACAAATGGCACAATTCACATGTCTAGAGAAGTGTTTCCCTTAGAACAGGCTAAAAGTACGACGTCAAAGCGCCAGTCATCATTTCACCAGAGTCTGTATTCAATTATAAGGTTATTGATTTATATTTTTTAAAAAAGTGCAATTGTTTACAAGAAATTGTCCCTCCTTTCACAATCATCAAATCCATCATTTTTCTGGAGATGGATGCCCAGCATGCATGTTCACCCTCTTGGCCGGCGAAAACCGCTTCACTTCGGGCATTAAAACCATTACCTTGTGGATGAAAAATACTGCAGGACTTCCACAGTCGACTGATGGATGAGCAAAATGCGTTCCCAAGGGACAACTTTGATGTCACTCAGACATGCTCGCAAAGTATCTCGGTTTTTAACTCTGTTCCCAGTCTTGCAGCCAAGTACTTGCTTTACATTCTAGTGAAGACCCCGAAACACACCTTGCTTCCGTGCGGACAATTACTTTGACTCATCTGCTTCCAATCCATCTCATTGTTTCGACAGCTGCCCATTATGAGAGAAAAGGGTGGAGGGGGAGCACCCACTGTGAATCGCAACACAGGTGTAACCTCGTAAAACCTGACGATGATAACAAAGAGGCTCAAAGCCTCCTGGAAATGTTGGCAGGTCACAGATGGTTTCAGCTTTTATGCGCGCCGCAAAGAGAAGCCCAAAGCTTCTTTTACACACGAATAAAACGAGATGACCATAAAACAAAATAATAATAATAAAATCATGCAACGGCAGAAACAAAAACTGTCACGCCGTTTGTAATATATATATATATATATATATATATATATATATATATATATATATATATATATATATATATTTTACCCCCTTTCATTCACCCTGTAACCTGATAACATGATAAGCTGGCCATTGTAGTAATCGCTGTCCCTGAAAGGGTTCAAATAAAGTTGTCATTGGCACACAGCTGTTGTCGCCACATGATTGGGCATAATAATCTAGCGATGAAACTTCACTTTGTATTGCTACCCTTGCACTGATATGAGTCTATTAAGGTAGCAATCAGGGTTAGCCTCCACTCATTAGCTTTCGGCTAAGGTCCACAGTCTGCTAGCTTAAACTACGCAAATTCATTGAATCTTATCGAAACAACACGCTTCGTGGTCAAATTGGATTTTTCATTTTCTGGACCAAGATGTGTTTTTCGGCTAATGCTAATAACCCATTCCAGTTGATTCGGGGCTCGCTGCTTGAACGGTAAAGGAATAGCAAAAGTGAATATGATAAATAAATATAACTATGAGCATTTGTACTTAATCATTTCTTTGTTGCCGCTCGCTGCACTTCATCCTCAGAGCAGCCTTAAAACACTTTTACGCCCTTTCAAAGCACACACGCTGGGAATCGGATCAGTTTCTCGCTGTGTGTCAGTTAATGCGTGATACGTTATTTCCACATCACAAACAAAAAAAACCCCAAAAACCATCACATTCCATCGCCGTTATTACTACTGTGAAGCCTTGACTTTAATGTGTCACTTTAAATAAGATATTACCTCGGCGGGAAAACACAACACTAAGTGCGTGCGTGTTAGCGCCCGTGTCAACGATATTGCAGTTAATTCTCCTTTGTAATGAGCAAAATGAGGTGACTTTGACTTCAGTCCCGCCGGAGCTCCTGACATTGCTAGTCAACTAATGCAAACGGAATACTCGATTTGAGAGTCATTGTAATTGTCACAATTCACCAGGGCAAGTGTCACTCATGTTGCAAAGTAAATGCAACGAACGGCGCGTTCGTTGCATTGAGAAATCCCGCACATACATTCTTCTGCAAAGCTGTGCCCAAAAAGTGAAACAAAAATAAATAAATAAATAAAATAGAACCGGGACTGTATTCTTGAACTTGACATCTCTCCGTCTAACTCCTCACATACATAACTGAAATGCTCTCATGCTCACTACTGAAATGCTCTCATACACAGTATTATTATTATTTTTTTTTTTTGCTCATAGAAACAAATGCTCTTATACACACTTCGGAAGCGCTCTAATACGGACATTATTTTTCCACTCATGTACACTACTGAAACACTCATACGCTATGCTGATTTGCTCTCACACGCACTAGTCTTATTCTATCATTCTGCTGGATTGCACTCATAATACTTTTTTTTTTTTTTTTTACATTTCTCATGCTACTTTGATGTCCTCATACGCACCACTCTCATTCTCTCATTTGACTAAAATGCTCACATTCAAACTATTGAAATACTCTCATACACACCTTGACAAATTTCTCATGATACTTAAATGCTCTCATACAATTTTTTTTTTTGTCCCCACCCATGTGCACTACTGAAACACACTCTCATTCCCACAATGTTGAATTACTCATACTCTCTCGCCAAATACTGTCATACACACTACGACAATGCTCTCATGCAACTTAAATGTTCTCATACTGAAATGCTCTTTATTCTCATACACACGACTGCCACACACGTTGGAACCATGTTTTTTTTCAGCGTATGAAAAGAACAGATCTCAATGTGTGTTAGAAACTATTCTTGTTGGCGTCTGAGAGAGTTTTTCGGTTGTGGTGATGAGAGTGTCTCTGTCGTGTATGCATGAGTAGTAAATCGCCGTATCATGTCATGAACAGCCCTTCCTAGCAGCTTGTGGAGCACATACAGGACAGCATTCTGCAGCGTTGCTGCTCGAAAGTCCACCCGTGTGTACGCTGAAGCTTTCCCTCCCATTTAACTTGCAAAAGGAGCAGCAGGATCAATCCACTATTAATGCTGATAATGGGATGTCACAGTCTGCTCTCTTTGGGTCTCGCTAACTGATTTTCTTTTGTGAGTCTGTGTGCAAGTTGGGGCCGCAGAGTGAAAATGCCGGAGGGCCGGCGAGGAAGGCGACATATGAGGAGAGGCAGAGGGGGAATGCGGCTGCACGTCAGCTTCTCTGACAGCAATTTGGACACATTATTCATAGATGGGCCGCATGCTTGAGGTGTGCGCTGACAGGTGTCCTCCGGATTGTCTTGAATGTAGCCCATCATATAGAAACACCAGTTATATGAGGGCATTGCTTACCTTTTAGACTTCTGTGCCCCTCGTCAGTCATGATTGACCCCCCACCCCCCCTGCTCTCTTTCCCGTTTGGTTAAAGTGGAGCACCACAGCTAAGTTCGAATCAAATTGACACATTGCAGCAATCTCTGCATTGAATTCTGACGTGTACATTGTCCTTGAAGTCAATTCTTTGGTGTGCAAGTTTTCCAGTCCCTTCAAATCTGGGTTGGGGGGGGATTTAGGAATTAGGTGTGACAGCAGATCAATGCCATGGCATCTTTTTTTTCAGTCCATGGTCTTAACGCTAATCTTCCACGGAAGCGATTTTTGAATATTTTTGCGATTGATAATGATAATAGAACAAATCAGTTCAAAAAGCATATTTTTGGAGATGGCAGAGCTACGTTGCACGGTTCAAATATGGGTTGGAATTATAATATGGAAGAAAAAAATGTCTGTGTTCAATTTGGCTCACAGCAGCACTCGCATTAATTGATTGATTGTCACCCAATCGTGTTGCCAAATCTCATCTGGGCCAAAAAAATTACCATAAAAGCATGAACTCTTCTTTTACAGTGCCTGCATGATTAAAGAAAAAAAAGAAATTGAACCGTTACTTTAAATATATGTGTGGGAGTTGCCATTTTCCCTTATGAAATACAGAAGGCATTTCTTTTGATATTCCAGATTTAACCCTTTCATGGACAGCGGTCACCACAGTGGACATCTTATCATGTTATCAGGTTACAGGGTGCAGGAAAGCGTTAACCTCCTCCTTTTATTTTCATTTCTAGTCTCTGCCTGTGATCGAAGCACCATTCGTCAGAAGTGAGTCTTGGAACGATTTTATTTTTTATTTTTTTTGTGGAAAATCCTTTGCTCACTCCGCCGCGGATACGCAGCACTGCAGCTAAGTGAGGCGGGTGTAGCTGACAACGCCGACTGACGACAGAGAGGGCAACAGTGGGGAAGCAGGTACTTTTTCTTTTTGTATCCTTTGTGTCCGGTTTATGTTCATATTCAACGTGCATGACTTGATGTGGGTCAGATTTAGAAGGTCAACAATATTTAAAACAAGAGCAAAACCATCAAATGATAACATGGTGAGCTGTCCACTGTCGTGTAAGTTAAGGGGTTCGTAGGTTTTTAGTGGATAGCTCGACTTTAAGAATGAGCAAAAGGAGAGTTGGAATCTTTTAAATGCAGCTTTTCTTTTTTTCCAACGTTACCTTCCAGTAGCGAAAACACTTCCTGCTTCTCTCCAGCCAATCAGACGCAAGCAACATAAGAACGTTTCAACAATTATTAAACAGAATATAATTTAGGTAAGTATAACATAAAGGAATATAATAATTTAACATAAGCTCACAGTAGTAACCGCTCAAAGGGTTAATCATAAGTTTCTTCATCCGTACATCCATTTTCAATTTCATGTTAATTGTCTGTTAGCATACATTGTTTTAGGGCAAGTGACCGATTTTTACAAAGTGGAGATTCTCACTTTGTGTCAGCAGGCGTTAGTTAGCGTCTTTGCTCACGGGCGTACATCGTAGCACCCTCGCTGCTTTATTGCGCATATTATACTGGCACGGCTATCATTTGCGCCGACAGCGTTGCGCTTTACCCCTGCTATTAGATCTCGCCAGGATGAGGCGCGTTAAGTGTGCTATATGTGTCGGGCCGTGATAAAGTAAAAGAAATAATTGTTGTAATTACCACGTCTCTGGGTTTTATTCCGCCGACTTGGGTTGAGAAGAATGTAACGCAGAAGCCACTCCCCCTCATTTGCCTTTTGAAATCCTGAGATAACCTGATTGGACAGAGTTATTGCCATCATGGGTGTGATTTTATGATGATGGCCATAGTTTGACCCGGGAAGAGATCATTTCCATCTCTATTATTTGAAAACCGAAAAATGTATACAGGACGGTGTCCCACGAATTGCATTGTGGTTGCCTTAAGCATTTTTATGGAAATCTCTTAACCAAATGGAAAAAAAAAAAAAGTGAAAACCTTAATAAACAATAGCGAGCTTCTTTTATGAGGAAAACAGCTTTCGGGATTGCCGGGCAGAAATGTTTGCACATGGCAGAGCAGAGAAAGGACAGGGACAGTTTGAGAACAGAGCCAAAGTCAGACAAACACTAAACAAGAATTAATTATTCGGATTATGAGACTATAGAGGGGGGAAAGCAATCCCAATAAAGTCATTTGAAAGTCAATGAGGAAATCGTATACGTCATGCTAATGCCCATCAAATGCGGCATAACCTGCTTCATATCGTGTAGGTGACTGAAAATGTGAGAAGGGAAGTATTTGAATACTTTACATCTTGAGAGGAGGCAGGCTGGTGAAGATGATTACTTTGGTCCGATTGTGCAGTCAAGCAAAAATTGCCTTGAGGGGACCTTTTTTTTTTTCTTCTTTTTTTTAACGCTACATCAGTTTGAGTCTGGCAGGAGAATAAATCAAACCTGAGGAAAAAAAACAAACAAGCAATTGGAATTTATATTCTGTGTATCATGTAAATGAATTAATGTTGTTTCAGCAATAAGGGACCGAAATCACACTGTGCATACTAATTAGCACGTCGACATTTTTTTTTCACTTCACCAGAAGCGAAACAATTAACAGTTCAAGGCAGTTAGAGGGGTAATTATTGAGGGACCTAATGACAGAAAAAAAAAAAGAAAATATTAAGCCTGACATTCTATGATAAGTTATTGCAAGTATTGTCGGAATACCAAAGGTATTTGAAAACCGCTCACGTTTTTTGGTTGGGCTTGTGGGAAAACATTTCACATTTCAAAGATTAAAAGACTAGAAAGAAAACGATGCGGTGACCCGCAACCGAGAGACGGTCACCGAGGTTCTGTACCTTTGAGAGAGGGGGCGAGAGTTTGACATAGTTTTACTGCGGTGTAAAGAGACGCGACTAGCTTCGCGTCCCCTTGTTTCGTTTTTCACCACACCCTCACATCCAAACTGTAACTGTCAAAATTTGCTCCACTGCCTGTCTGGTGCGCACGCCTTAGCCTGACAGTATAGCAGCAGTGTGACACAGGCGGAGTTCATTCATTTGGTCAAGCGTAGAGAACTAAACTAACTCCGGCAGTTTTAATTGTGTACACGGAGCACTCGGGAAGGATTGTCGTCGAGAGGCAGATGTTTCTGCTCGTGACTTCCCAAATTCACTTTGAACGAAACTACCCCGTGACACCTCTGAGATCCACACACCGAATTATTGTCTCCCGTAATTAACCTACCGTATTTTCCGCACCATAAGGCGCTTTGGAGTATAAGGTGCACCTTCAATGAGTAGCTTATTTTAAAACTGTTCATTATATAAGGCGCACCGCACGATAAGGCGCACAGAATAGAAGCGCCAATAGTGGCTGCGGTTGTGTTATCCATCCACTAGATGGAGCTACGCTAAAGGGAATACAATACAATCCAGCTTTATTTATATCACACTATCACAACCGCTGCAGCTGTAACGAAGCGCTTAACAGAACTTTTAAAATACTAAGTCCAAGAAATCAGAATATTGATCCATATATAAGGCGCATTGGATTATAAGGCGCACCGCTTTTAGGTGCGCCTTATAGTGCGGAAAATATAGTAACTGTGTCTTTATCAAAGTAACTATTAGGTATTAAAAACAACAACCAAACGCTTCCCATGGACTTCTAATACTTATTATATAAGATGTTCACCTGAGCGACCCCCACTTTGTAGGTTAGGTGCCGGGGTTATAGCCACCTTGGCTAAATGAACTTGTTAGTCAGCACAGAACAGACTGAGTCAGACCCGACAAGGCAGAGAGCTGAGGCTCACGCATGCATGTACTTTTGATAATGAGGGAACACAGAGTATCATGGCTTCGAATGTGAGGAACATGAAGATGTATTTCTGTTTAGTTGGATGAAAATAACTCATTTCTTCTCGCCCTTCACCGCATCAATTTCTCAAGGCGAGGCCTTTTTGATGCAAATGACAGATCACGCCCATTAAGGCATCAATCTTGTAAATCCCCCCTTAATTATGAGCCGTGCCTGCTAACAAGTGCCTTTTCTACCCAGTCACAACCAAGACAAGCATTTTTTTCTCCCCCCCCCCGCCCCCCCCAGCTATTATGGCTATTGGACAGAACGGTTATTTTCGTGCTCTTGGCTTTTATGTGACTTTAAATTCAGTCGTGTCACAATAGCCAACTTGTGTGGTGTTCAAATTTTGGCGGTTGCACTTTTTTCATACCCATATGGCAGACAGCTCTCCATCTGTTTTCTTTGAGCTGGTGGACTAAGCAGAAAATTAACTATATTTCTACCAAAGGTTTAATGCAATATTTGTAGACCATGACTAAATATGACATCTGATGCATGGATACAAAGTGATGAAAATTGCGAGACGCTCCAAATATCTATGTAGGAATTAAACATTAGTTCAGTGACTAACTTTTTTTTTTTTTTCTGCATGTGACCTACAAACCGAGGGAGTGAGAAAGAGAGACGGCGCCATACGCAGCCAATCGTACACATTACGTAAGCTGACCCAGTGTTGTAATCAGATCAGTATGCTTCAAAAACCCAATCCACAAGCCAGTGCAAAAACAACAGCACTTTCGGAAAGGATAAGAAAAGACATGCGCACTTTCCTCCCCGTGAGAGTTTTGCAGATCCTCAGCAGTCTCTGGGGAGGTCTTTGACTGACTTCGTACGGTTGAAGATTGGATCCGGAGAGTGTCTGCAGTGTATCCGTGATGTATATTTCATGTATGCTATGATCGGTGTTCACTATTATAAAGTCAGAATAGATGTGGGGTGGGGGGGGGGGCGTGCTTGGAAAGCAGTATCACACATATGTGTGTGTGTGTGCGTGCGCGTGTGTGTGTGTGTGTGTGTGCTCAGTGACTGCTTGTCACATCCTGTCTATAGCATTTACAGGACTTTTCCGTTATTCATGATAACTAAAGCTACCGTTGAGATCTCCTGTGCAAACACAGTGTGCTTCCAGCTTCCGTTTGACTCAGATCTTCAGTTTCTCACACACGCACACACACACACACACACACACACACACACACACACACACACACACACACACACACACACACAAAAAACGAGGCATTTGAACAGAGGAGTGTAGACTTTTTGCATCAACAGTAGCTCTCATATCGAACTGTCCGCCCACTGATCCAAGTTGTGTGTGTGTGCGTGTGCGTGTGTGTGTATACACAGTAAAGAGGATGTG
>CAAKHF010024271.1:27196-42321 GCA_901007745.1 Hippocampus kuda | reverse complement strand
GCTTCCAGCTTCCGTTTGACTCAGATCTTCAGTTTCTCACACACGCACACACACACACACACACACACACACACACACACACACACACACACACACACACACACACACAAGCTAAACCGACTCGTCGGTGAGTCAATTCAACTGCTCCACATCTCCTAATTGCTAATCACCACAGTAGTATTTTGTCTTGAATCCGTTTTTTTTTGTATTTCAAAATAATAATAGTAATAATATCTGCTTTGAATAATCGGAAGCTTCTGTGTTTTTGCAAAGGGTGAAGTCCAACGTGCATCCTATTTTGCACTTTAATGACGCTGTCAATCAGGCTTAACTGACTTTCCATGTTCCCCTGTTCATGTAGGTCTACAGATACGCCACAATTCAATGACAGGCGGCAGAAGAAGTCCCACAAAATAAACCGTGGCTCGTTTAATCTTCAAATTACTCGCCGGGACTATTGAGTATCTGTTCATGATGAAGGATTACAGCTCTTCAGTAGACAAAACAAGCGACTCGCCTTCGACTTGGCACATTTCGCTGATAAGAACACGATGTGCTCTTACTGTGTTTCCTCTCACCTTTTTTGCCTCTGTGGAATTCTTTGTCACCTTTCTAGGCATCTGCGCGATTAAAAAAAAAAAAAAGTATTAAAATATTTTTAGAGGTTCAAGAGACACACTCGGAGTAAGTGGAGCACTAAATGAGGACTTGCTCCTCGTCTGAGACCTAGCCCTGGGCTATTTTAAACCAAAAGAATCATGTCAGAGTTACATTAACAAGGTAGCCTGGAATGTGAGCACGCGCGCGGTCCGGAAATCGGCAACGGTTGCTTCAAAGACATGACGGTGGTGTCTTGAGATACGAGTTTAACCCTTCCATGCACCCTGCAACCTGACCACATGATCAGCTGTCCACTGTAGTTTGCGCTGTCCCTGAAAGGATTCATTTGTTCCATACCACAAACACAATTATCTCTCACCATTGTTCTCAGTTAAAACAAAAAAACCACCAAAAAAAAACCCCACCCACACACACAAAGTAAGAACATTTCACTTCATCTCAGAAAATGCAAGCGCAAAACCCGGCTGTACCTAATGTATTGTCCTTT
The DNA here is from genome assembly GCA_901007745.1 of Hippocampus kuda. Classification (NCBI taxonomy): domain Eukaryota; kingdom Metazoa; phylum Chordata; class Actinopteri; order Syngnathiformes; family Syngnathidae; genus Hippocampus; species Hippocampus kuda. The sequence goes on along the minus strand of CAAKHF010024271.1, from coordinate 41,213 downwards.
CTTTGTTCGTCTGCGGGGTCTGTCGGGAGGCCGGCAGACCAGCCCTCGTGGAACGTTGCCGACGCCAACTGATAGCGTCTCTCCCACTGCAAGGAAACCAACGTTTGGTCATAAATCACCCCAGATAGGTGCATCTCATCGTGTACAAGAGTGGAATGACCCGATTTTGTATGATTGTATTGTATTAGAGTGTTTGGCAGTGTCGGGGCTAAGTGCCACAGCGTTGACTGATAGAGCCCGTCGCTGCTCTGCAGGCTGCACAGGTCACGAAAGCAGAGTGGTCATAATTGCGCCTGATCAGCCGCTCGCCACCTTGTTTGGAAGCTTCCACCATCGCCGCGTGACCAAATGCGCGTTTGTGTAAGCGGGTGAAGGTGGTGGTGAGGACGCCTTGGTGCTATATATTGGAAATGAACCCGATTTGCAGCCTCTCATTGTTCGCAGATTCTCAGTGGGAAATATTTTTGGTTCCTTCGTTGTGAGATTTTGGGAAAAGTTGTGAGCAGGCGGGATTCTGGGATCTGAACTATGGAATCGTTAGCCTCGATAAACTTAAAGGCCAGCATATTACCCCAACCGTGGCTATGATCGCAAAACGGTGAACACAAAAGCACCAGCTGTTAGCTTGCAGTCTTGCACTCAAAATATGAATGGTGTGTGCATATTGACTGGCTCACATAATAATATAGTATGACAACAAAAAAAAGTCCAGTTTCTGAGACGAAACAATGTTAGAACACAATAACATCCTTCTGTAATCACCACAAGAATTTTTAGCGAGGCCGAAGTCAACTTTTTCCGGCGCTCGAAACCCACAAAATTGTCAAAGTCTGTTCATTTGTGTTGTTTGTTTGGTGGAGAAGTTGCCTGTGACTTTGTTGGAGATGTCTTGTACTTGCTCATGGCGGAACGTTTTACCCCGATGTGCGCGTTGTGCGGTCCGATGTGATATCAAAAATTCATAACGATAAATATGTAAATTGTATATGCTGCACACATGCTCCTCAATCCATATTTGATGGTACAAGTTTGTGTTCGCGGACCTGAGGCCGCACATTAGACGGAGCTCTGACACGCATCTTCCATTAAGTTTACGGCTTCGTCTCCGTGTGCGGCTTGGATTTCATCAGCTCTTTGCTTTCTACATCGCCGTCGTCGAGGCTTCCCTTCATCTTGCACCTCTTCTTTCTCTTTAAATAGGTCGAAACGCTGTGCTCGGTAATGGTCATAAAACGGTTGCGTCTTCATCTGAGATGTTCAAATTTGATTGGTTTGTTTGGAATAGTTGGTACATGAGTGGAATGTCGCTTAATTTCGCAGACCTCACCAACCTTGGCCTGATTTGGTTGAGGCTGGCAGTGACAATGCATATATTTTTTTTTTCCGTAGATATGACATTTAAATATTTTTATTAATTTTTTTTAAATTCCTGCAGTCAAATGTATCAAGTGAAAAATTGTGTTTGTCGACATACACAATTTAAAAAAAAACAAAAAAACTTGTCTCAGGTCTCCGAGATTAAGCTGCCAAAAATGCTCCTCAAAATGTGTCATTTGCTCCTCAAATGAAATCATTTATTGGCTCCTCAAAGAAAAAAAGTTGAACGCATCCACAAAAAGAATCACCGAAGCTGGTGAAAGTAATGCAGAAAATGCCCTGCGATCATTTTCCCCATCCGACATGTCGATTAGCAGTGAAGATTTTCTCTCAAACTGGTGCAAAGTCGTCACATCCCTGATCAAAAATGTGTGCGTGTGCTTTTTTGCCGCGCAACAACAGCTTTAATTCTGTAATGACACTCGATGTCAGGCTTCTTACATCAGCCCGCGAGGGCTTCCGAGTGGCAGATAAATGGGTGCTGGAGCACCCGCAATGAAGAGAAGGAGATATAGTGGCGAAAAGACAAGCTGGTGAGCACCATCAATTAGGGCTGATTTAGGAATGGAAGTCGTAGAAGGGCATTGGCGAGACAGAGAGGGAATCAAGTGTGAGTAGGATAAAAAAAAAAAATGGAGAGATAACTGGAGCGCAGTGAGTGAGATCGAGAGCTGTGCAAGTGTGTGCGTGTGTGCGTGCGTGTGTGTGTGTGTGTGTGTGTGTGTGCGTGTGAAGCTGGAGGTTGTGAGTGATGGGGGGGCTTGTGGAGTGATGATAATTCTTGTGAAGAAGCTCAAGTGTTGGCAAGTCTCATCTCAACACTGATGCCGTCGGGCAGTTGGCATACACAACCACGCATTACTCAACATTCCACTGGAGGGAATCTCATTGAAATCGAGCGTCGTTGCATCCCGGGAATAGACTTCGAATATGCATACAAAAAGATGTGCCTATATGGCAGGGGTGTCAAACTCTTTTTTTTTTTTTTTTTAAATTTGTAGCGGGCCACATTGTAGTGACGGTTTCCTTGAGCGGGCCATGATGACCGTGAATTTTGGGAAACTGTATAAATTTTTGATCACCTCCACACCAAATTGGTGGATAACTAGTTTTGAAATCAGAAGCCAAGAAAAATGCTTAGTAAATAACGAGATAATGCTTGCAATATCTCGATGTGATGATGGATTACATATGACAATTTTAAATTTGGGTTGAGACTTCAGCAAGCATCGTAGAAAAGTTGACATGCTTGATTTGCTCTCGCGGGCCGCACAAAATGATATGGCGGGCCAGATTTAGCCCCCGGGGCTTTGAGTTTGACACCAGTCTGCATTTTTTTTTTTTTTTTTTTAATTTTTTTAGCTGTTTTTATTGCCGGGGCTGTTGTCCAAATGCGGTTACTTGAACCAATGAAGGCACAACGTGTTGGCTCCTTCTGCTGTCACATCAGCTCTGACCCGAAAAAGAAATCACAAGCTTCCCTCAACTACAAAAAGAATGCGATATTATGCGGTTCAAACCGGGTGGAGGAAGCAATTTTAATGAGCCACTTGGGGAATAGTTGGCTGTCAACAATACAATGCAAGGCGAAAAGTAATTATACCTCCTGGACATTCCAAGTGAAGATCATCTCGAGTTTATGAGACTTGCGTAAATGTGTTTCGGTGAGAGAGCACGTCGGATATTAGTAGTGGAGGTTCATAAACTATAAATAGAGAGGGAATTGTCAGCGAGCTAGCAGCCTTGCAAGCCACCCACAGACAAACAACAGGAAGGTGACTGTATATTCAGAGACAATGATGAGGGGAAGAAAGACAAAGATTGGAGATGGTGACTTTTACCTTGCTTTGCAATATGACAACAAATCTCATCTTCTAATATGCACGCTTTAAATTAAACCACGGGTGCCTATTACGTCGATCTCGACCGACCGGAAGCTCGCGGACTTCTCTAATTACATGTTTAAATCTCGCCGCCATCTCTCTCTTTCTTTCTCTGCCCATGCTCCCCAACCTCTCTTTCCTCCCGTTTCATTTCATCACTTTTTCTCTTTAAGGCTTTTCCTCTCTCGTCTACCTACAGGAGCCTACATTTCATCCTCCTCGAATCTTTTTTTTTTTTTTTTTGCTCTTTAGCTCTTAACTTGCTTTAACTCCTTTACCTTTTAAGAGTTTTTTTCTCACTTTGGTGTTGCAGCCTCTGAGCTGATGAGGGAGAACGTTCTTGACCCGTGACCAAACTGCTCTCTTTGGTCTTATAGCTCGAGCTCTCTTTTTTTTTTTCTTTTTCCCTGTAGTTACCCACACTCCCTGTTGAGATTTAAAAAGCATGTGACAGTTTCACAACCCAAACTGCAACCGCTTGTTAAAACTCGTCCACGTGCTGCATCAATCGATATTCAGAACAGGGGAAGGGGGGGTACTCGGTATTTTTGTAAATACTTCAGATGGGAACAGCCATCTATTGGCGTACTATAAACCCTTTTATTTGCTCAAACGCAATTTTGAAACAATATTTACCAATATGTTACAATTTATGGCAAGAACAGGTTGTCTACAGTTGACGTTAATTTTCTTTAACAGACGTCATGTCCATGTCACGTAAAAAAAAAAAAAAAAAATCATCTTTAATACCACACGAGCAGCTCTTTTACAACTGAAGGTTACACCACACACCAGGAAAAAAAAGAAAAAACTCCAACACTGCCTTGTATCTGTTCATCTCCTCGTTCCTTTATCGAGCGATTGTATGATATGACATAATTTCTTCAATAGCTCTTCGTCTTCTTTCCCTGCTTCTCCCCATTTCTTTCAATCTATTCACGCCTGGAGCCAGACGGTGACCTAGTTTAGCGGTGGAAAAGATTTTTTTTTATTTTTGATAGCAACAAAACCACAGATAAGGGGCTCATATATTCAATTTCAAGTCAACGTCAACCATGCACGTGCATATAAAATGAGTTTGGGAGCGCGGAAGCTTGACTTCACGAGAGGTCTGAGGCAATCGTTTCAAAGCAGGTGATTGAAAATCGAGGCCATCTACCCGAAATCTTAGCGTCGCAAGGAAAATAAGCCGGGACGGCTCGGCAAGATGTCAGCGACGCGCGGAGACACGCGCTCACGCCATGTGTCAGCATGTGTCACTGAGTTGTCTCAAGCAGTGTCGGGCTTCACTTGACCCACGCTGTGATGCGCTGATGTTTGGAGCCGCAGGCTGCCTACCCAGTGAGGAGCATCTGGGGCCCCAAACAGTCCACATCATTATTATTATTAGACATGACTTAGTGCCTGGATCCACTGTTGACTCCTTTTTTTTGGGGGGGCGGGGGGGATAAAGCCAATCAATATAAACAGGGTGTAATGTAATTATGGCCCTGGGTGTTCTTCTTGCAGAACATGTACTTTATAGATTGTTACATCCAATTCCTATTATGAGTGGTAAATGAATTTACTTTGGTTTTGCGCTCAAATCGATCACCTTCATATTTGTGTGGGTTTTCTCTGGGTACTTTGGCTCCCTTCCACATTCCATCAACGTGCATGGTAGGTGAACTGAAGACGACTGACGTTGTCATGCTTCTTTGGTACGATTTGAATGAATGAGCACAAGAGGACGTCACTCGGATTGGCTATTGGCTATTCAATCAGTGTCCGAGATAAACGTGATGAAAGCAAAAGAAAAAAGGCATTATCGATTGAATTAAGCTCAGCTAAATGTCACTTTGATTTGTTCCTACTTTTATCATGTGTGTTGGGCAAGGTTGGTATACAATATGTGTGCATTTTATCTCATGACACCCTGACTGCGGTTGGTATGATGAACAATGACGTCTCAGCCATGTTTTCTTTGGAGCCAAGGTGGGCCTGACAAATTCTAAATGGTTACAGCAGCATGCGAACGTGCCAAACATTTTGCCCCCCCAAAACTTTTAAGACAGTGTGAGTAAATTGTTCGTTCAGTTGCAAAAATTTGTTTGTTTTTGTGACTGACAAACTTTTGCTCCACGCTTGAGTCCAGTTGTTGACGATCATATGCAAATGAGCCGGTTTGCCAGCCGACCGACTCCAAAAGAAAAACGAAAACAAGCACCGACGCAGGGTGAATGAATGCCCACGGAGATTGGCTAGTGTGTAAATTTCAAAGCTAGGTCAGTCCATTGGCAGAGTGGAAATGAGAAAATGAAATATATGAAGCCTTCACATTGTTCCCCGTATATTCCACTCGATCTTTTCTGATAATCATGTGATGGTCCGGCAGACAAAATGAATTTTCGTTGAGTCAATCTTTGCGGTGGATAAAAAGACGTTGAATTATATGCAAGGAGGACATTATACATTCAGTATAATGAGCTGAAGTTTTTTTTTTTTTTTTTTTTTTTTATGAACTGGCTAAGCCTTCAAGGCTGGATTTAACTAAGCCATCAGAACAAAACGGCTTCATTGTTTCTAAAATAAGTCTTCCTCATTTTAATGCCGCGAAGCCCCCATGTGACTCGTACCTTAACCTGACTGTAAACCCCATCATTGAGTCGTCGCCTAACCTCTGATCTCGCATCACATTAGACTCCACCCCCTTTTGTGTTTCTTGACCCGAGAGACGCACGCTTTTCATTGTTTGTTCCTCTTGATTGAATTATGTTACATCAACTGAAGACATTGTGTCCTTAATGTCATAATCAGAAAGTAGGGACACTCTGTATATAGTGTCCTGTATTATATCAGACCCCCGCAGAGGCTGAAACACTCTTAACATACTACCACTAAAAACATTCTACTTCTGTCTCTGTTCCATATGTGCCGCCTGCATGTTCCTCGTCCTCTGCCACGAGGGCGTTTTACGCATTGTCGGATTCCATACGTCTGTGATCAAGAAGAAATGGTGCTCTTAGGGCCTCCGGGCCTTGTTGCTATGGCAGAACCGCTGAAAGCGGGTAGGCAGCATATACAGTAACGATGGAGACAAATCCACAGCACGGCTTCACCCACGGGATCATTTGGTCGGGACTTTTAAGTGTAAAACAATGTGTGCGCACGATAATGCAGTCGTTGTGTGTGTGTGTGTGTGTGTGTGTGTGTGTGTGTGTGTGTGTGTGTGTGTGTGTGTGTGTGTGTGGGTGTGTGGGGGGGGGGTGTGGGGGTGTGTGTGTGTGTGTGTGTTCATAAATATTGTATTCCTGGTATTCATTAGTGTTGATATTACCCTGCTGGTGTGCAGCCCGCTCTTTACATTTCTCTTCAGTAATACCAATTAATTTCTTCAAATGAAAACAATACGCATGGCAGAATAACAATTTCACATCATCAGAAAGCTTTGGTTTACAATTATGTGCAACCCCCCAAACGAACATTGGACCTAACAATGAAGCACATTGCAACTGCACTTTAATACACCGGAATTTATGAGAGTGTGGTCTATGCAGATAACTCGTCGACATGAGCCAAACACAAACACAACTTGTCAGCTCTTGTGACTCTTCCTGCTTTTGATGTTTGATTTGTAGTTTACGTTGTAAATGTAAAATCACAAACTGTAGCACAGTCGTCCTTTTTTTTTTTTAAACTCTCGACAGCATAATTGATAGTGTATTACCGATAGAGAAAATGATGCACAATATTTACTTCTATTGGATTAAAACTAGATGAGTGAATGCAATTTCAAAAGCATCCCCTCGGTGAAGTAAATCCTGTCTGATTGGAGCTTTGCTTTATCCAATGCGAAATTCCGTCAGCTGCGACCAGGTCTGTGATGTAAGCGCCCCCCCCCCCCCCCCACTCCCCCCCAGCCACCGGGCTGCTTTGGAATTCACAGAGCAACTCGTCACAAAATCCCAAAATACAAGAAAGCCGGCAAAAATGGAGGTTTTAATCTCCGTTGATCAATATGTGGAGCATCTTGAATTGAACACACTGAAAACACACACACACACACACACACACATATGATGCCATCAGACTTGAGATGTATTAGTTGCAAATGAGATCGTGGATGTGGCAGTTTGGGTTTTTCGGGTGCACGGGGCTCAGCGGGGTCTCACTGGACGTTTCCCCTTTTGATGCATTTTTTTCCAAGACCTCAATTTGGCCTGAGCTAACTTGTTGGGCCACTCACAAAAGGCAACTGTGGGGATGTGTGGAGTTGATGAATATTTCTTCCTGCAATGATTTGTCAGCTCGGGGGCTCATGTTGAAACATCATGTAGGACAGGGGGTGGGGAAACCGGTGGCCCGGAGGCTGCTTGCGGTCTGCGGGCCACACTCTGAATGGCTTCCTTGATGCTTCTTTATGGAGCCATTATTTCCTGGTCGATGACATTTCCCTGATGTTATCTTGTGGTTGCTATCACCATTCAACTCCTTTCTGCCCTCCCCTTTTCCCTGAGAGGCCTTTGTCCAAGCATGTCCTATTATTTTTCTCTGCATTAAGAACTAGCTTTGAGCAAAAAAAAAAAAAAAAAAAAGACACACAAACTGTCCACCTGGTTGCCATGACTGCTCCTTGAGCTTCACCCCTTCAGCCTTTTTAAACATACGATAAGCTTTGGGATGTGCAGCGTCACCCTTGATCCGCATCACCCCGCCTTGCGCAACGCCCGCTTTCATTCCGGAGACAATGCTACTGACAGGGGGGGGGCGTACTATGGGTGATAGCTTGTTTGAGGGGCGGAGGTTAAGGGCTCTGCTCCATTTAGTCATAGGCCTCCGGGCCATTTCGCTGTGACTCTGTCACGCTTCAGTGCATTCTTTTGTCTTGGCAATTGGATATGATGTCATGCATGGGCAACGACAGAGATTGGTATCGGACATTTAAAAAAAAAAAAAAAAAAAAAACAGCAAGTGAAGCGGGCCATGTGCTTGCTATCTATCATTCTATCTATCTATCTAGCTAGCTATTCAGCTATATAGCTAGCTAGATAGCTATCTAGCAAGCAAAGAGCTAGCTAGCTAGACAGCTAGCTCGCTGTTTGTCTGCCTGCCTAGGAGACATACTTAAACTAAGAAAAGACCTTCTCAATTTATTATGACAACGAAGAGGAATTACCGATCAAATTGGTGAGAGGTAATGGTGACACTTTTGGCCCCATCATATTCCTTAATTGAAGTGCCCTCTTGTATCACCCTGGGAAGCACATTTCTTCAGATTTTGCAACTGTAGCAGTCTGTACAGCTGATTGAACTGGGAACAAAACTGTGTGTGAGTGTGTGTGTGTGTGTGGGGGGGAATATTAATGTTTGTTTATCACCAGCCTTTGCCTAGCAGCAGTTCTGACATGAACAATGCGGCAAATGACAAAATGAATACAATTCAATGGGTTATTTTCCGTGTTGTGCCAGTAATGCTACTAATTAACAGCGTAGAAAACAAAACTTCCCACCCACTCGCCTTCCATCCCCTTCATGAAAAAGGTGACGCTTTCAACCTGATTTGCCATGCAGGGAGCGGACGCGTTCTGCGAAAAGGGGACGACAAACCAACACCTCGCCAGCGCTGCCCTTTTTCCTGCCCCCGCATTTACTTTAGCTTTTCTGTTCTCATCTCGCTCATTTATTTATGTATCCATCTTATTTATTTATGGCCTCCTCACACCGACTGAGCGATGTGAATCAAGGTGAGGCGGTCAAAATGCTAATCTATGCGCAGGGCGGCGTTAATGAAAGCACAGTACGTACGCTGACTGCAAGAGGGACTTTTAAGAGCATCAAATAGGTACATTGAAGCTTGGCCAGGCTTAAAGAAGTAAGCAACGATTTGTCCAGCAGTGCCTACTCCCTGAGTGGTCGTGCGGCTGCTTTTAACGCACTTCTTCCTGCGGTGAGACTCTCAGAGGAGCTTCATCTGTCTGTGGCCGTGTTGGTTTCATCTGGAAGCACCGTGTCAAGTGAAAAGGAAAGAGGGCTTTGCTCACAACCTCAACTTGTCTCCACTGCACTCCGTGCTATCCGGGGAGTTGGCACACACCACGGCAGAGTGGAGAGGAACAACAATACAAGGGACAGATGGACGGAGGGGAAGCTCAGGGAGGTGGAGGAGAGCTGTGGACAAAGTGGAGAAAATCGAGGGGCAGGACTTCGATGGGGAGTTGTTGAAAAAGGAAAAGTACAAGAGGGTGCATCGAGCGGGAGACTTCTGGGGAAGAGAAGAAGAGGAAGAGCAAATACTGAATACAAAGTGCTACTTTCTTTGGCGTTTGTACTGCCCCCGGTGGCCGAGGCGGGTACACCAGAAGGATGGTCGCGCCCAAATCGACGGCGTTTCACCTCCATTGTCGCAATTAGGGGCAGGCCAGTCTTATTTATTTCTAATTTGCGCTGTATGTTTAAGACACAGCAGTGTTGAAATTGCAAAAACGACATGGGCACATGGTCGCTAAAACACACCATATGGTCAATGTTTTAAGGGGCGATCAATCAGCGGCTCAGGATGTTGTGCATAATACGCGCAAATGGCATTTTGGAGCTGTAATCACAATTGAAAATGAGATGAAAATAAGATCCTTTCGTCGCTGCCTCAACATTATGACATTCAAGTGCTCGGATAACGCAACATATTCTGCCTATCACAAATATTAGAGTTCAGGATTACCAATCAGTGGATGTGGCTAAACTGGATGAACTCTAAGTGGACATTGCTGAAGAGCGATTGGAGAGGCAATAAGAAGTGACTCCTAACTAAATGAACTGAGTCAAATAAGCTGGCTCTCGACAAAAAGAGCTGGAATCCTTCACAGACATATTTCTGTCATCACAGTGAGATTATTCTGTTGCATTTGATCAGAATACAAATTACAAAGCGACTTTGGTAAAAATATGATGTTGCTGTTTGTTTGTTTGTTTGTTTGCTGCATCTGCTACTCTTGATTTTGCTGTTCTCTGTTTTCGTAGTTCCCAAGAACCAAGTGAAAGTCAATCGCTACAGTGTAAAACCAGATGGAGGATGCTAAAATTAATATCTGACGCCCAGAGCTGTCCTGCCACCCCCCAAAAAAAATCCTGTGCTGACACCAATCGTAATGACTCTATCAAGTTGAGTCTATCAAGTTCCCTTTGTTACTATTTCAGGAAGCCATTGAGAAGAAGAAAAAAATAACTCCAATTATTGTGACGGTGATTCCAGTGGAAAGATGCAAATTTTTCCGTTTCAGCCACTCAAATCTCCCTTTTGTTTTGATGTGGCATTTTGACAAGCACATCCAATTTGATTCTCAGTTGCCTCGACTCAAGGTGACAGCGTCGTATATGGCGGCTAAGGACAAGATGGTTGCTATAAATACAGTTTGCATTTGGGCTGATGGGCGGCCCTGCTCGAGCGGACACGCTGATAGAATAGACAGAATATGGACACGTTCCAATTTCAACACCTGTCACAGTCAATTTCCGAAGGGCCTCATTATTATGCGGGCAGGAGAATGTCATCATTGAGGCTAACGAAGCGGAAGGCGAGCGCTGATTGGATGCGAACGCTGAACAAACGTTCGATATGATTGGCAGAAGTCTTCGTTGGCAATGCTAATTGTACAGTATGTGTGACGATAAAGTGTGCAATGAGAAGACTGATCTGCAATCTTTATGCTCACCGTTCACAATATTCGGTACAATCTCATGAGAATTCGGTAGGCACTCTCTTAAAAAAAAAAAAAAGTAACCTAATTTATGTTAGTATCAAAATATTTGTCCTCTGTAGATTGAATATATTGTAGTGTTATTTTGAGTTTCTGACTTGCTTATGTTCTTCTGTCACATTTAAATAATTGACCTCTGACGACACTTTTATTTATTTATTTTTATACATAACAAGCAAAGTAGCATTTGTTGAGCAAGAATTGATTATGAGCACCACTTTAACGGCGACATAACACTTTGGTGTTCGACCCCGGTCGCCCGAATGTTTACACTCGAGCGCCTTCCATCAGGCAAATAATTGCACGCGAATGCTTCAATCACCTCACCTATGACCCACCAAGATGATTTCTTCTGTGCAGCACAAATAGGTTGCTTTCTTCAAGCTCAGCGATGCGTAGACCGTACAGCGGGGATATCTGAGAAGGCACTTTTCAATTGCCAAGACGTATTGATGTCATTGCTGTTTCATGGGTTGTGTGATAAAAGAATTACGCAACCACGAGTGAACCGATTTGTGCTAAGAAAGAAAACACGTTACATGTTGCTGCAAAGCTGAAAAATACTGCAGAGGGAATATATTTTTGGGGTGACAACTACCGGTACCGTATTTTCCGCATTATAAGGCGCTTTGGAGTATAAGGCACACCTTCAATCAATGACCTCTTTGAAAACTGTTTTCATATATAGGGCACACTGCATTTTAAGGCACATAGAAAAGAAGATACAATAATTGCTGAGGTTGCGTTGTGCATCCACTAGATGGAGCTATGCTAAAGGGAATACAATACAATACGGCTTTATTGATATAGCGCTTTCACAATCGCTGCAGCTGTAACAAAACGCTTTATAGAACATTTAAAATGCTACGTCCAAGACATCAGAATATTGATCCATATGTAAGGCGCATCGGATGATCAGCCGCACTGTCGGCTTTTGAGAAAATTGAAGCGCCGGCTGTTCTCACTTGGTCTATAAAGGCTTTTTTAAGGAAGTGTGCCAGTGAGCTGTCCGTGTGTACCATCTGTTCATCTCGTCCAACATTTTAACCACTTTGGCCACCGTGACCTCCTTAGAAGTAAAGAAACAAAATCCACAAAATGTGCCAAAAACAAACGATTTTGGCCCTACCGGTACTTTTCCAGCTTCTCCAGTTGTGAAGGAAAACATGTTGAACTTGTGTCCCACGATACTTGCTAAAAATGGATCAATGATGTGAGTGTTATTTCCCCGGTGTTGTCTTTGCCCCATATTCCTAATTATGCAATCGCATCCACAAACCGTGCAGTACTTCCTGCCTCCCCAATGTGAACCTTCTGACTTCTATGTGGGCCAGCAAATTAGATCAAGCCTGAAATAAACCTCACACAATTAAAATGGCGGACTGTGTCCAAATATACACGAGGCAAGCAGACCAAGATGTGTTTCACACACACTAAATTCCACACAGTATGCCCAATTCTCAACTATCAAATAATTCATTAAAATGTCCACCCCAAGCTCGAACTAAATCGTGTAGACTAATAAATGCCCGGATCATAGATGTTTCATTGAACCGAAAGGGAAGTGGGGAATTTAAATAGGAAATGTGTATTTCTCTCATGACCTTCTGAAGTTTGACTGTTTATTTACTTTTTTTTTTGTCATTGCCACAATGGAGCATGTGGATTAATATTTTAACGGAATTGACAACTTCCCCTTTTTATTCATTTTTTTTTTTTGCTATCACAATTTCCTGCAGTCGGAAGTGATGATGGAGGACGATCGGCACCTCAAGGGAGCGTGGACTAGAATAGACATGAAGGAGTTCAATTCTCCGTTGCGTCAAATTTTGGAGCACAAAGATAAAAAAAAAAAAAAAAAAAAAAAAAAAAAAAGGAAGTTCCACAGAGTGAAAGCCAGAAGGGCATTTGATGCGATGATAAAGGAAATTAACAAGCCAGTAAAGGAATGTGGGATGAAAGTGATGGAACATGAAAGTGTGTTAGGTGAAGCGTTCCACATGCAAAAGCTTTATTGGAGGAACTATATAGGAGCGGGAGGACCATGAGTGTATAATATATGTCAGATGAAGGATGCTTCCCAAAGCCGTTCAACCAGCAAGTGGGCAATTTATATCATGACGCAACAGGCTGCTAATCCTCTACTTATGTAAACACTTGACTGCTATTCAAATGAAATGCGGATGGGAAGGAGAGAGCGCGCGCCTTTCGCCAGAAGACAAAGAATGTCTGAGGGGAGACGATGCGCTCTCGTTTTTTTTTGGGGGGGGGGGGGGGAGCGAATATTGCCACAGAGTCCTTTGCTCTGTGGCCCGAGGTGCAATTGGCAGGGGAACGTTGCGGATGCCAAACAAAGCCGAAATGACCTCATTGCATTGGATGTAAGCGGGAAAGGGGAAGGGGAGGAGGGTGAGGGTGGAGGGATGCAGTAAAAGGTTGTCATAAACAACTGTAATGAGGAAAACATTCTGCACCAGTCGGGAAAGCAGGCAGATCTATCATATTTGTTGTAATTAGATCAGGGCAAGGTTATTGCGTTCTTCCGTATGAATGTGTTTACTCCAATATCACAATGCAGGAAATATTGCAAAACAATTTCAAGGCTGAAACATTTTGTCACCTGCAAAAATCAATGACAGAATTTTGACCGTCTTGAATGTTATTAATAGCTAAACGGCTGTGTCGAAATCCCTTGGCTGACGTTTTTCCTCCGCATCAAAGTCCACTTTCTTTGTGGGTTTGCATGTTGGCTCAAAAATAAACGGGGACAGACACAACCTCCTTGGCGTCGGCAAAGCCATTTGGATTCCAATTCTTTTCAAATTAAGTCATTATGTATATACCGCCCCCCCCCCTTCTATATCATGTATGTGCTTTTTGTCTATATTGTGCCCACAGAGCTGAGATCCTGAGCATGAAGACAAACTGTGACTCCCCTCACCGCAGCCTAAAAAGAGATGGCATAACCCGGGTGACCTGCTAATCAACCATGATAGCCCTAAAGCTGTGACTGGCATTACAAGT